>VYZT01046435.1:0-48373 GCA_013400735.1 Pomatostomus ruficeps
CCGGCACCGGCACCGGCGGGAGCCCCCGCAGCACAGCGAGACCCCGCTCTGGGACTGGAGCTGCGCGGGGAAGGCACAAGTGCGTCCTCCGGTCCTGCCCTGCCCGGCAGCCAAAAGTACAAAGGAAAAAGTTCAGCTCCTCTGGTTTCAGAGCACGGCAGATACACCGAGAGCCTGTTCCCTTCCACACCCTCACCCTTGCAGAGCATCACTTCTACAGCCCGCTCTCCCGCTCTGTCAGCCTCGAGAGACCAAGTGCTCTCCTTGTCCATCTTTTTATCAGTTGCATGGAGCTTGGTGGTCAGCCTGGAGGTCAGAAAGCTCCAGGGAGACCCTTACTGCAGACTTCCAGTGCCTAGCTAAGCCTGTGAAGGGTTTTAGGACAAGGACAAGGACAGACTTTTTACCTGTAGTGACTGGCCAAGGAGGAATGGCTTTAAACTGACAGAGGGCAGGGTTACATTTGATACTGACAAGGAATTCTTTACTGTGAGGGTGGTGAGGCACTGGAACACGCCTACCCACAGAAGCTGTGGATGCCCCATGCTTGGAAATGTTCAAGGCCAGGCTGGATGGAGCTTGGAGCAACCTGGGCTAGTAGAAAACGTTCCTACCCAAAGCAGGGGGTTGGAACGAGATGGGCTTTGAATGCCCCTTCCAACCCATTCTGTGTTTCAATAACTAAGCTGTACATACTAGGGATAGACCAACATTGCAGGTAAGGTAAAAACTAATCACCAACAAGCTCAATAAGTCACAATGATCAGCTTTAAAGCTACCAAACCTTCAGAGCATCCTGGATCCCGAATCTCACAGCTTGGCCCCGACACAGCAAGATGAAGCAAAGGAGCTGGACACTGGGAATAATCCCAAAGCCCCAAGGCTGGATCAGGTGGAGGGGTCAGTAACAAACAAGCAAACCTAGGGGGGGAATTAAAAAACACCTGAAAAAGAGGAACACAAAGGAACAGGAAGGCCACACCTAGCTGCGGTGCAAGACAGTTTAGTTAGCAATTTGTATTCTTAAATCTTTACTCTGGGAGTAGAATAAACTGTCCCATGTGAAATGCAGTTAAATAAATTAGTATCCCTGAAAAAGAAAGATTAATAAAATAACAAGAAAGGCCTGAAAGAACACTCAAGTGAGGTACAAAACTGATAGGTTTTCACATTTTTCACTATCCTGTTTCTAAAGCTAAGGTTATTGGGATGTACAGAAATGAACCACAGCTGAAAATGCTGTTCTACGATCTGCAAATCCATACACCAACCCATGTAACTAAGCAGAAAAGGCTGCCAAAGGCTCATTATTCTTACTGCCCTGTAGTCTATCTCATCTTAACAGGACTTTTCTTTGTAACCTTAGCTGTGCTCAACTATCCTTATATTTTCTGTAAACGAAAATTATCTTTCTCCACCCCACAAGCAAAACTTTCCTTATATAAGATCCATGGTTTGTTACATGGTAGGATTGTTGCACCCTTGTCAAATTTATAACTGAAATTGGAGTAGAAGAATCCTAGGGACCACACAGGACAATCAAAATGTCTATGACATTAGCCTTAGATGATTAAAGAAAATCTACGTTATTCAGATGTTATAATAAAATAATTCTATGGCTCTGGGTTAGTTTCTTGCCAGAAAAATGTGTTCTCTTACTTTCTTTCCCACAAAAAACCCAAAACAAAACAACACAAAAGACATAAACCAGCAGTACCCTAAAAGTATGAGAAATTCAGACTAGATTTTTATGTCTTCACAGATTTCTTGGATTCCCTGTGATTGATGATGTACAATAAAGGAGGCAAGTGAGTCTAATATTCTAAATCAAACTTAGAGTTCACCTACAGAAGCACACGTGACCCCAAAGCACAAACCGACAAAGAGACCACAAATAAAATTGTGCTGCTCTATAATAAAGGCAGCAAACAGGAAAACACACAATCTGAATTTTCTCTGCTAAGTGCCTCATCCAAACAATCAGTTCATCAACATCTCATATTAGAAGATACTTCAGGTTTTTGATTGATAACCTGGTGGGACAAAATTTGTACAAGCCTTTATCCACAGGGCTGAACAGCCAGAGAAATACTTCCAGTTTGAGGGCATCCCTGCAGATCACAGGAGTGACCTAGATAGGATTTTTAAAACAGGGAACGGGGTGCTATTCCTCTGGGATAGCTGCAACTGTAGATGAGAGTTTTGGGTTTGGATGTAAAGCAAGTTGTCAGTACAGATGTATGAAGTCACTAAATACTTTTCCTTACTTATCTTCAGGCTGGTTTGCCAAATCTCTGATAGTAAGAACTGTGAAATTTCAGAAAGAATGAATTTAGTTGCTTGCCTAAATACAGTTTATATCCCTGGTTCCCACCTATTTTTCCATCCCATGACACTAATGAGTTAACACAGACTAGGGGACCAGGGAGACTTTGGCTCAAAATAGAAGTACCTACTCATTTCTTCAGAAGGAAAGTGTTATTGTAGGGTATACAATCTAAACCAATGTGAAATTAAGGGCAATATTCCAGGCAATACAAATACCATGTTATGACTAAAACATAATAAACATTCCCTACTTTTCCCCAGCTCTTTTGAACTCTAACTTTTAGGGCTTGCAGGAACAGGCTACTCAAAGATAATCCTTAAGATTGCACGTTCGAAATTGAGGTGGTATCTCACATACACACCAGTGTCTTTGGTACAAACTGCTCCTCGATGCTGTTTTAAAGAAAAAATATGAATGGATTGCACTTCTTACAGAATTCCCAAAACTTTAACTCTATCACTATCCCTTCCTTAAAATGAAAACAACTTGTGATAAGGGGACAACCAACCATATGAAGAGTTTCATTGCATAAGATCTATGTGCTCCAGTCATCAGAACACAGACTAGATGTGGCTCAGGAAGCTCCTTAACAAAGTTATTGGAGGAAGGACAGCATGAAAAGGAGATGTTTTCTTGATGTTTTTTCACTAGCAGTAGCCATAAGTCAATGGCCAGGGAAAAGCACAACAGTGGGACAAAAGGAGCTTTCAGTCTAAGACCAGTGTAGCTGTTTTATAAAATATTCATGTTCCTAAACTCTATGGAAACCAAGAAGACTTCCCAAGAAAAAGGCAAAAACCTAAGCAAATTAAAGAAGCCTTACTCAAAGTCATACAAGCACATGGATATTCTTCTGTTCCTGTGACAATTCTGCTCTGCTGCGATCAGAATCTCTGGCACAGGGATTGTCCTGGGAGAGTGAGGTGAACTAGAGGATTGCAGTATAGCTTTGGCAATCACAGAAACCTCATCAGCAACTGCCATGAAATGTAAGAACATGTCATAGCTTTGGGTATATGCAGATCTCTGCAAAAAGCAGGACGGAATTCCCCTCCTGCAGCATTGCATAACAAGAGCCAGGTGCTTCACTATTATTTTTGTCAGCTGACTTTGGCTATAGCCAGAGGCGAGATACCAGAATTCTTAGGCCAGTCTGATCCAGTGCTTCACTTCCTGTCTTCCAGTTAAAGCAAGTGTTTCAAGATCCCATTTCTCTTCACTTACCAAGTCCAAAGACAAGTCCTACCCTCCTGCTTTTCACTGGCTGCTGCACTAGCACAGTTAACACCTACGTTGCTATAAGAAATAAAGCTCCCTGTTTTGGCAGGGAACTTCATGGGACAAGCAAGGGTAGAGTGGAGGGATAAGAAGCCAGCACTAAAACCTCCTACAGCAAAGGACTGAGTGTCTGACATGGTATTTGTCAAGCCTAGGACGATGGCTCTTTAGTGGTGCTTAGCACAGGCACTGCCCAATGAAGCCCGCTGTGATAGGAGAGCAGCACAGGCAAATTGTTAAGTCTCTATTTCCTGTTCCCAGCTATCTGACTTCGATCACAGATAAGGCCCTTGTCACTGGCCTGGTTAAGCAGACACTAAGGTACTTTCAGCATATGGCTCTCCTAATAAGGTACATCGTACTAGGAGTAAGAGTAATATTAATAAAATCATTCCCTTAACATTATTCCATAAGGAGAGAAGTTGTGTTTTCTTGGCCACTGTATCTCGAGCCTCACCTACCACCAGATTAGTAATTTCCAATCCTCAATGCCTTAAGAAACCATTTGCTGTTTGAAGTATGTTTTTTAATCTCAAAGGCATCTTACTTAAACACGGTCAGACCTTTTGGTGATTAGAGCTTTTGTGGTTATTGGTCCTGAGGAAGGTTCTAATGCAGAAACCATTCTCAAAAAAGTCATGGCTTCCAGGTTAATGATAAACTCAAAGGTTGTTCAAGTCATTCTGCTGGAAGCGTTCCTGCACTACACTTCGAGTTTGTTTGACAGAACAATGCTACTGTGCCTCCCTCAAAACAGGGTGGAGAGAAAGGAAATGCTAATAGAGAAAGGTTGGTCCTGTGGATAAGGCACAAGGCTGTGATTCAGGAGACTGGAATTTGGCTCTTGGCAAGTCAGCCCTTCTACTCTTAGGCAAGTCGTTTAATTCTCTAAGCCTCAATTTCCCCAACAGAAATCAGAGAAGATACCTCCTTGCTCCCACACTTCTGCCTTATTCAGTCACGATGCAACTTCTTCAGGGGATGAACCGCTCATTACATGAAAGGGCCAAGCACAAAACGATGATAATTAAATGAACACTGGGGTAGTGTCAGAAAAAGACAGTGTCCCCTCTCTTGTCTCCTGCCGTCCAGGTAACTCACTCCTCTGTGTTTCTACACTGTTCCAAGCACTCCTTTGGAGGCACGGGAGCATGCTTAAAACCAGCCTGGAGGAAACAAATCATTGGTTTTTTTCTGCTGGATCAGCTTTTACTGAGCCAGTTTCATGTACAATCACAGAAATTATTCTGCCAGCAGGAAGGAATGTAGTGGCACCAAGGCCAGAACAAGTTTCTGGAAGACAAATTTGGGCAGAAGTGTCTGCTTCCTGAGAAAGTGCTAACGTCATGGAACTGTAGCATAACACTGTATTTTTAGCCTGAGAAATTGATAAACCTCTCTGAAATATCTATTTCACACTCCTTCCTTTCCAGAGTTAGTTTTCAGAGCAGAACTTCTCAGGCACTTTCTCCCCCAGCCCTCTCAAGTGTTTCCTATTCCCTTTTCCTCATCCCAGTGCTATAAACACATACCACAGTTTGGGAGTTGCATTATTTAATAGAGAAAAACTTTAAAAGTTTGTTGGCAGGCAAAGAAAAAGATGGAGTAGTGTTTTCATTTTCCATTTTTTTATTTTCCATGATGTGCTACATAAAAGCCTCATATTACAGTAAAGCTGATTAGTGACCTCTGAAGTGGTCACTAAAACTGCAAACTCCTTTCTTGTGCCACAGTCAGGATTCATCTGATGCAGCAGAGCTCTAGGGAGAGGACTTAGGGAAGAGATGAACTCAAACTGAGCAGAACAGTTTGAGTCAGCAGAAAACAACCTTTTTCTGCCTAGAATGATTTTTTCCAAATAGATTACCTCTATAAGCCAGATCACTGTTGCTGCTTTTAAAGGGAAGCAATAGAATTGCTCTATCTGCAGCCACAAAACAAATATAAGGAAGCAGAAGGAAAGATGGGAATTGTCCCTCTGGCAACAGCAAGCTTAGTTTATCATGAAAATTGCATAAAAATATACAGGCAATGTAAGCCTAAAGTAATTCTGCTGCTCCCCAAAACCCCAGCATATACCAGCCAGTTATTGTGCACTGGATCCACTACAGAGGATAACAATCGCTCATCCAGGTTTTTATTACAGGACTTCCCTTTTTCCTCAGGGCTCATGAGGAGTTTAAACTACTTAACATCACCTTGAGCTTCAAGAATGCCAAAAAACTGTAGCTACAGCCAATAATCAAAATCAATGAGGCTGGAAAAGACCTTTGAGATCAGAATCCAATCTTTAACTGAACACCACCTTGTCAAGCAGACCATGGCAGTGAGTGCTCCATCCAGTCTTTCCTTAAACACGTCCAGGGTTGGTGAACCCACCACCGCCCTGGGAAGCCCACTCCAGTATCTAATCACCCTTTCTGTGAACAAATTCTTCATAATGTCCAGCATAAACACCCCCTGTTGCTGCTTAAGACTGTGTCCTCCTGTCCGATTGCTGGTTGCCTGGGAGAAGAGCCCGACCCCCACCCGGCTACAACGTCATTTCAGGGAACTGCAAAGAGTGACAAGGCCACCTTAAAGAGGAGGAAAAGGTACCTTGTTTCAGTACAGCCCCACCAGACATATCTCCTCTTAATCTGAAGTCTCACACCTTAATTTTCCACCTCTAGCCCAATGACTCCCGCAGTTCTGATTTGTAAAGTTAAAGGATTACACCCAGGAATGACAAAGTGACACCACTCTTCAGGCCAAAGGTAAACACATAACACCTTCTGGGACAAGTTTATCCATCAAGTCTCCCTACATATGTAAAGTAAACCTCCAGTTTGTAAATTTGCCACTACACATCTTATCTGGCCCTGCATTAGCCCTTTCTTACAAATTGCCCGGGGCTGTGTGTCACAAGTGCCATCTCACCACCAAAGTCTTACTGGCAGGAGCTGGCCACAATCAACTCCCAGTAAGCCACAACCAGGCTGCTCACCCCGCAGCTGTCTGCACTTTGTGCCTATACATCCAGTTTACTGCCATGCTGAAATAAATTAATTTAGATTTATTAACAAGGCCTGTATCTTATTAAGGCTACCATTATTAGTCTGAGCTTTCTGAATTACAGGGTTGAAAGCCCTTGATTTCTCACCCAGAATGGTGATGAGTTTTGCTATTTCATGATCTTGTTCATTTGGCAATTGCTACATGACTTGTCAATTTTGCTTTTAGGACATTTGGGGAAAGTTTGACATCGTTTTTGTAATCAATGTTGTGGTTAACCTCTCATATAACAATGAGTTTGATAAATGCTCATTCACCTGCACAGGATTTCCACTTGTGAGTCTTAATATTGCTGAAAACAGATGAAATCCAAACAACAAGCTCTGGGTTTTCAATCTGAAATATTGTGCCTTAGATATAGTAAATGTGTCAGGCACTATGAAACTCAGAACATTTTCAGATGCCTGAAAAAAATACTCTATGTACCTCACTCACTGTATGCAAGTAACGAATACACATATCAATCTGACTGTTTTATTTAAAAGAACAATAAGCCAAGAAGAATAATAATTCTTCATGAGATCTGTTGTGCAATACAAATCCAAAAAAAAGGGAACTGAATTGATTTTTTGCTCTGTGCAGGGGAAATAACAGCTCTGGACACAGCCTGTTGAATGGAAACACAACAGACACCACAAGCTGCTTCTGGCAAGTATGTACAGGACCCAGAGGAAGGAGAAGACCTAACCCAAGAAAGAGCTGACAGAAAGGAGCCAGTGGCAAGAAGGATTAATTAGAACAAGGGCTTGAGTTGGCTGAAGGATAATGTAATATATAAAGCTGAATATTAAGAAAAGGCAACTGCTTTATGGAAAGGTTCCTTAACAGGCAGATGTAAAAAAGACAAGTTATTAAAGCCACTGATGTCCCAGCTCCACTTCTGATTATTCTGCAATGAGATCCTGGGGTGCAAGTCAAGTCAGCAGTGCTGAAAGTCAACCTGGTTCAATTCTCTGTTTCTCAAAGGCTGATACAGGTACCTGGTACCTTAAACTTTTCCATTGTGCCAGCCCCATGGATGTGCTAAGATGGGCATTACAGGCTCCAGTACCAAAAGAATAGAAAGTAAGGAATGGAGGGCATTTGGAATAAAGTCCCTGAACACAGTTCCACTGCTCTTACTCCTGGTTGTCACAACAGCTTGTCCCTTAAGGCCCTTGATGCCACTGCCTCAGTGATTGTAACACTCTTGGGTTTGTGGTGTCTCAATAAAATGCCTCCTCGTGGTGACCACCACGATTTCCTCACAGGGCACACAAATCCTGCTTCCCTCACTGCTCCTGTACTCCTGATTCACAGCTTCTCCCAGAACACGAAGGTAAAGATTTACATGTGCAAAGCTGAGAGCTTTAGTCTCTGTGCACTCTCTTCAGCTCTCATCTCCAAGAAAAGTAGCCAAAGAGAGCTGACTGCCTTTTCCAGGAGTTTCCATTAAAAGGAAACCTGCATAAATAACCATCTGCATGGTTTAACTGAAATTAAACTAAGACCAAAATTCCTACTTGAATTTGAAAAGTATTTCTGCCCATATACATAATAATTTGCTTTAAAAAAACAGACAAAAAGCCAAATCTCTAAGTCTAAAGAAGTTTATTACTTTTTAAAAATAATACAGCTATTTCAGTTTGTCTTACCACCTTCTCTTACCCTGTAAAAGCAAAATCCTGTGAGTAAACCAATCGAGAATTTCATACCACTTCAAAGCTTCACAAATACTAAAGACTCATAGTTCAGTAAGAGAGATACCAAATCTGGTCCCAAAGGCATGGATGCTGTACAGAAGTGAATTTTGTAGCTGGCTGATTCCAAGAGATTCGGACATGGTAATGGCAGAGATACTTGCCTAAAGTAAAACTGGCTACCACACTTCATTAATATTCATTATGCTCCACACCCCCTACAAACAGCCTGCAGAGAGACTGTTGCATCTGTGAGATTGGTAGTGAGACCTGATTCACATCCAAATACTTTTACTGCCCTGAGCCTTTCAAACTTACCTGACCCACCAAGTGAGACTACGGCTCCCAGGAGAAAGCCCTTGCTGCAAGAAAAGCTGTAATTCCACCTTTCCTTAATTCTTTCTTAAATTCCATCTTTCTTTTTCCCAATGTCAGACACTTTTGAGATTCAGCTGGAAAGGGCACTGGGCCATCTTGCCTAGATTGTGCTTTTGCCAAGAAAGGTTGAACCAGATGATCTTGAGGTTCCTTTCCAATATAGTATTACATTCCATGACAGATGCTGTCTTGTAAATTGCTGGTGTTACTCTTTTTCACATGTTTATTTCGAGACTGCCAGGGCTTTGGGGCAATTTGAGGGGATTTTTCATCCTGCCTCCACAGCACAATGGGGTGGTCTAAGACTACAGCTCCACGGCTTCTTGGCAACCCAACCGTTACATGTGATGCACTGATTTTCTTTTCTCTTATGCTACTGCTCATAATTGTCTTTGCCCAACAATAGGCAATGTCTGTGCTCTCAGGGTGCAAAGAGCCCATTAGGAAGTAGATCTCAAATAATGACATTAATTCAAAAATCCATGTTGTTTAGTTGCTGAATTTTTTAAAACTAGAATTTATATTCCTTTTACATATCTTAATTACACATGGTATTGTTTCTGCCTCCTGAATATTCATCTTTAAGTTTCAATGTCAACATAAATACTGGTACAGCTATGCAATTACAGCACTTTTGCTTCTGCAAATATTCCCATGACCTACATCACAAAAAACTCTGGCAAGGTGACCCAGTTACTACAGACTTGGTCAGTTCAGGACTTCACACTTGCAACACAGTTAAAACCTTATTTGCAAAACAGCACGGCTGTAACTGGTCAAGTGGAAACCATGTGACCTGACATGTTTTTAATTGTAATGTAGACAGAACTTTTCATTTACATAGCCTAGGACTAGCATATACTTCTGTTCTAATGCCAGAGGACACCAGAAATGTAGGAAGTGAAAAAAAAAGAAAGGCAGCCACTTGGATAATTTACTCAGCCAATTACTGTCTCATCATTACCATCTTTGCTTGGAAGAATGTTTACTAGTGCCCCTAGAAGAAGAATGGAAAAATAAATTAAATATATAGCTGAATGGAACCACAGAATAAATTACATTTAGCGTAGCAATTACAGTTTCTCCCAGACTATATGTATTATGAACAGCCTATATTTGTGTGGTCAACAACCCTACCTCATAAACATCCCTGTAATTAATTTGAAATAACAAAAACCAGGGGTAAATAAACACGGTGTTCTTTTTGCTCCCTTTAACAGTGTTTGGCTGGCTCCTTACCTACATACAGGCAGTCCATTCACTGAAGCTGATGAAGCAGAACTCTCCAGCCAGGAAAGAAGAGAAGGACTCAAGTGTGCCAGGGATGAAAGCGGTGGCAAGAACCTCCTAAAATGATAAAACCCCAATTATTGTGGTTTATAAAAACAATACATAGCAAAGTAGCTACTGCTTAACTATATGTTACTAAAGGTTTTTTTTTTCCCTCTCCTTAACAGCAACCATTGCCATTCTATGCTCTAGCAACCCTGTTCACCTCTCTTTTGCAATATCCCCCCCTTCACAAGCCTCTAACCCACAATTCTTTCAACTGTTGCAAAAGTTACTGGCTGTCTTCCAACCCAGAGCTTCCCAATGCCATGTGCACAGCACTGCTTTATGACCAGATGTTTGGTATCTTAATAAACTCCTGTCCTGGCTCAGTGAGATGGAGAGGAGCCACAACTCTCTGTGGTTCCCTTTAAAAGAGCAGCTCCATCCTGGCTCATAACGTGCTCAAGCAGATACTGCTCAACAGCATTATTTGGGAATTTTGGAAAATTCACACTCCTAAAGCTGGAAGAGGGAAGGCGTATATCAACTTCCCTCAGCTGAGTGTTTCTTCCACCTTTACTCGAAGGGCTTTAAGAAACACATGAAGCAATAGCACATTCTTTGTGCTGGAGCCATGCTCGTTGTGCATGTTCACTGCACTGAACAAGCTTTGATTCCAGGAATAAGTTTATTAAATTTGGGGTCAGGCAATAAGCCATTCACAGCAATACAGTACAGTTAAGAGTCAAGAACCCAATCACACACCTCACTTTCAGAAAATGCTTCCACTTAAGTTGACTGGAATTTTGAGAGATAAAAGTCTACAGCCCTGCAAACAGAACATTCATGTAAGTATTTAAATATTGTAAGGGAGATGGATTCCAGAAACTTGCTGTAAACTCTGTCATTCTTTCAGAAAGATACAACAATATACCAGTTCACATATGTAGTATTAATAATGATGTTTTAAAATAAATATGTACCCTTAGAATCCATTCCTTTTCTGGAGATACTCCTTAGAAAATACATCACCCTATGTTTTTTACAGTTTTGCTATCATGAATTATTGGGATTCCTCATTACCAATCTCACTCACCCCCATAATAGTAGGACATAAGAACTTACCTATGAGCACTTAATAAGGTGTTAACTCACATCTGGCAGTCCTGTGGCACTGTGTGCTGTGCTAAAATTCTCAGTGAGACTTTTATGGAGAAATAAAAATAAGCAGGAAATAAATTTGTGATTTTGGGGGTTTTTTGGTTCTTAAGAAGATACTTAAGGTCTGAAAGGAAAAGTTGTTTAATTTGCAAGCTTATAAAAAAGGAACAAGAAAGAATAGTGGGCTATCATGTAAGTAGCAGCTTAAAAACCAGCAGCTGGTACCAGCAGTCTCTAGAAATAGTTACCAGAGCCCTTACAACAGTCCTTACCCAGATACAGAAACTTACGCCCTGGGAATCCCCACTGCAGGCATAGACAACCTGACTCTAAAGAAAAAGGGTCTCACACATTCAGGGAACTTCGCTTCAGTTTCTGGTCTTAGCCACAAAATTTGTCTGACCCTTCATAAATTGTTAATCTCCACGTCCTAGATTCATCTGTTAAAGCAGAAGGAAAGCCTTGGAAAAATGCATGATACTTAATTCCAAAACTTAACACAAATGAGGAACTTTTGGTGGGCACTCTGTCCAATTATTTTGGATAAGAAGTCATATTAAACATTGGTGTTAATGATATCCATTACTTAACAAATAGATCATCCTATGTTTGTCAACAAAATATCTTAATAAGTAGTTGAAAACCAAAACCAATGTTAGCTAAAGGAACAGTGACTGAGATCAGACCGAAGTTCACATACACACAGGAGAAATAATGATGAAATAATGTGGTCTTGCTTAGAAGGCACTGAGAACCTGTGGTTAGTTTCTATACTGTAGCCCTAAACTTTTCTAAGTAATGGCTTTGCTTTTGTTTGACGTTTTTAGACCTTTGCACGAGGACAGACAAAAGTGCAGCAGGGTTTCCCCACTGACATCACAGCCACTGAAATCAGGAGTGACCTTTAAGGTTGAGCACACACAAGATTTGAGTTTGAACATACAAACCTCTATTTGAGCTCCATAGTTGGGCTGCTGGACAATCCATCTCAGCTTACTTGTTACTGAAAGGTGAACTCAAACCAATTTTAAATAACCAGAGCCTAGAGAAAATTGAGATATTACCTTTACTGAATTTTCCCCACTTGAAGTCACAACATGTATGAATTGGAGAGAAAATTAACATGCTGTTGATTACTCATTTCTGTAAGACGAATAGTGTTTAGTAAACTGATTGATAATTTTACAGGCATGTGCCAAACATTTACCCTGAATTACAGCAATGTGAACATCTCTGGACTTGCACAACTTACCATTTGGTGCAAGGCAGGATTTATTTAGTGGGTGAACAGAGGAACAGAAACAGGGGATTCCCTGGCCATCTCATTGCTAGTACTTCACTGCTCGCAATACCATCATTTTCCTCAAAATACGATTCCCAGGGGCATATTTTTTGTCTCATTTTGTTTAACTAAATTACTGCAAACAATCACTCTACAGAAAATACTGTTTCCATGATTTTCCAGTTGTTCACAATTTGGCAAATTTGGTAAATGCTTTGGAAAAAAGCTATACTGGGTTGCTTTACAGACTCTCCCAACATGTTATCCTACATAGCAAAAAAGGTACAGTATTAATTAAAGGCCTGTAAAAACATTCAAAATGAGTGGAGAAAATTCAGATATGCTGTACCATCTAGACAAAACCAGAAGTGAATGTAATGTTACAAGTCTTGCAAGAAATAAAGATTTCAGTTTCACAAACACAATTCAGAGCCAGCACCAGCTTTCAGTTTCCTGACAATCTAATGCTTGTTTCGTTTGAGAGAGCAGAAAATGCATAAACTTAAAATAGCTGGTACTTCTTTAGCTTAGTTATTAGAAATCTCTGTTGGACTGCTTTTTATGACAGGTTTATGCCTTTCTGCTTATGGCTGTACATAATAAAATGAAAATTCAGTATCAAATAAATAAAAGAGGGAAAAATAATCTAACAAAATCACAACAAACATCATCCCTCAGCAGTGCTGAAGGCATTTAGCCAAGCACTTACACATCAAGTGATTCACAAAACCTCAGCTTTTCTTCCTTGCATGCAATGCACTCAAAGTGTGTGTGATAACTTTCTGTTCTGGCCAAGTAACCACACTGGAAAAACAAAGCAGAATTAAAACTGCAGGGATAAAAGAATTTCTAGCGTGTTCTAGCTTTAGTACCTACTTGCTACAGCATTAACTCGATTTTATTTTTATCCTGTTATCATCAACACACATTGTTGGTTATGGCTAGTCAACACTTCCTATTTTAAGGCCACATTTTCAGTTACTCCCAGTTTGCCAAAACCTTCTCATCACATGATCACACACACTGCCCCTTGAGATGATTTTTTTAGGAAAAACAGAACAAATATGACTCAGTCATTTCTACGAATGACTATGAGGAACATATGCTTTAACTATATTCAAAGTCTTGAAACTTTTAAGAAACTTCTTTGCATTTCAGAAACAGGGACATGAAATTTAGCAAGGAGGCTTCCCTGGTGTCACTACTGGGATTTTTTGCCCTTCCTTTGAAAAGATTGACCTTGCACATGCTTGCCAAACTTGCTTTTAGTAGCCAAAATTTTCATCTTTCTCTTCCTTGCACACACATGCAGAGTGAGCTGGATGGTGCCCACAGTAGGCAGCTGATCGCCAGGCTGCTACAGGGCTGAAACGGAAACAGGGTAGGTTATTTCTCCTCTGGTTTCGGGATTCACAGGATTTTTACTCATCACCACCAAATACTGTATTACCCAGTTCAAATTCAGAGGAAGCAAAGATGGACTCAGGTGAGAAAGGGAAATGTGAATTATCAGAGAGAAAGGAAAACAGGCAAGAGTCTTAGACCAGAAGAAATGAAAAAAAAAAAAGAGGTATGAATAAGAAATAAGGTTGGGAGGAGACAGCAGGAGGATTCAGTCTCTTCCCATGAAAGAGGAACTGCCCAAAGATGAGCAGTCCTTATCAGTTTCTTGAAGGTCAGACAGATGAGAGTCTAACAGGCTGTATTTTCTGGAATGAGAGAAAAATCAGCCCCCAGGCTGCTGCTTTGCCAAGATCCTCCCATAAAAACACCCAAGGTCCAACAGCTTGGAGCCTTGAGCCCTCGGGCCACGCTTAGGGCTTGGCAACCAAGGGTAGATGATGGCTGAATAAATCCTCATTTCATGGGGAGTCCACACTGACCAACAGGATGTAGGCATCAAGGAGTGCTCAACACCTGCTCCAGGCTGGACAACACCCCCCTCCCCGCCCCGCACTGTGCTTAGTCCCGCAGGGCTCAAGGCAAGGCAGGGCACAGCAGGGCGGGGCAGGAAGTGGGGGGCTGTGGGTGTCCCCCCAAGCCGGTGGCCGCGGTGGCAGCAGCCCAGGGCAGTAGTGACGTTCCGAGGTGGCCGTTCCCCGTTCCCAGGCGGCCACACGCGGCAGTGTCACAGCACACGCAGCCCTCGGACCCCGCCCGCCCCCACCGCGGGCTCCGGGGCAGGAAAGCGCCCCGGCGTGGGACGGCCACAGCTCCCCTGAGCCCCGGGGGAACGGGCACATAGCCCCCATTGCCACCCCGCAGCAGGGGGATGAAGAGAGAAGGCAGCAGCTGGCTGGGTTCTCCAAGGGAAGAGGATTTTTCCATGGGACCGAGGTCCTGCTCATCCCCTACGGCCATTTGATTTCCTTTGGGATAGGACACCGGGTTCCAGCCCAGGGTGGGTATCAGCCCCTCGCCTGCACTCTACAACCACGGCTCATCATTTACTGGAATAATGCACAGGATCACACTCTTTATAAGAAGTGTGATGAGGTAATTACAAAAATACAGCCAGGAGTTTTTGCTGGTCTTTTTAGGCCCAACAACTTATGTCACTAAGCATTACATAAGGCGATGTTGGTAAGCCCCCTCTCTCCCACAGTCAAGATTAACAAATTTCAAGATACCTTTTTTCCTCTTTGCTTTTTCCTCATTAAGGCAAAAAGCAAGTATTCGGTTACTTTCTCCCAGTTTCTACAGGAAAAATCAATTGCTACACCCAAAATGTAGGTGACTTCACATTAACTCCTTCTTTGCTTGTACCTAACGAGTAAAACCACAGATGTTAATTCCTGCAAGAGAATTCCTTGCTCAAAGTTACTAATCAGACACAATTTCAATACAGAGCTGCTCCTCATGGGAGAGATTGAGCATATATCCTTAATCTCAAGCCAGATACCCAGCAACCAGCTAAGAAAGCAGCAAGAAAAGAGCAATGCTTGGAGGAAGTCTGATATCAAAGAGCCTCCCTCACTGAGTCCTGACGCAGGAGAAACTTCCCTTTCAATCACTTTAACAGAGGAGAACATTGAAGTTGAATAAGTTTGAACTTTATTTACAAACAGCTGAATTCTAGTCTGCAGAATCCTGGGACAGCATCGACCTTCTGCAACATCCAGGGAAACTCCAGAACACTGATGTCACTTAACACCACACTTGACATCTTACATGTCAAGATACATTAAGATAAGACGTGTAATTCACCAATGGATCAAGTCTGAGAAACTAGTAACCTAAATTCTTCCTGAATGTTCTTCTCAAAACCCTGAACATTCTTCTTAAAACCCTAAGAGTGAGGAGGAAAATAAAAAAAATTTAAAAGAGCAGTTAGAAGATAACCACAAAGCAAGAGTAAAATAAAATTATCTGTGTAAAGATATATCCATCAGCTAAGTTAGTTTAGTTTGAGAATAGTTGCATAAGTGCGTGTGCTGACATAGAGCCTGTGGGAAAATCATCCCTTAGAACAGTTTTGGAATTCTCGTGTGGAAGAATTTAAAAGCATGGGAATACTACATTATTGTAGTCTACTACA
The DNA here is from genome assembly GCA_013400735.1 of Pomatostomus ruficeps. Taxonomy (NCBI): domain Eukaryota; kingdom Metazoa; phylum Chordata; class Aves; order Passeriformes; family Timaliidae; genus Pomatostomus; species Pomatostomus ruficeps. The sequence continues at coordinate 15,972 of VYZT01046435.1, forward strand.
AAACACTTCCCATATTCGTTTTGCTGTTTATCTTATCACCTACTTCAGCTTTAGTTCCTTCAAATTCATGATGGATTTGTATTTACACAGGTGCTGAAGTATATCTACTGTAACTGGTACACAGAAGTGACAATATTTGAGTACCACTGTTTTAGAACAGGTCACAAAACTGAGGCAATCATTTATAAACCCATGGTGTAGTTCTGAAGCTGAAAGCTACTTAAGCAATATGGGTACTGTTTCTTTAACGTGTGACTAAATCAATGCCTTGCAGTCTAAGTTTTGGGGTTTTTGGAGGGTAGAGGGAAGAATAAGACCTCTCAAACCCACTAAGATGGGCTTCTAAGGGATAAATTGCACTTGAAGCAAGCTGGAAACCAGAGAATAAGAGAAAAAACAAGTAGATTGTGATAAATATAGTCATGCTTTCTGCACAGGTTTGGGATACTAGCAGCAGAGGGAATGCTAAAGAGTTAAAACATGACAAGATAATTACCACCTCTTATTTCTTTATATAGTCTTTCAGTCTTCTCACTAAGGTTTTAGGTGGATACTTAAGATGTTTAGAGCTCAGATTTGGTCTTTAAGCCAAGCAACTAATTTTAAAGGAATTATGGGGTATCTGTTGTCCACGTATCAAACTGGGACTTCAGATGAATCATGCAGTTTGCAAACTGCACTGTTCAGAGGGCATTAAATCAAACCCCAGATCTACCAGAAGCAGGAAAGCAAAGCAGTGTTCCTGGTCTCCTCAGACTTACTCTAGCATGACACTTTAGTGGTGGACTTGGCAGTATTAGGTTTACAGCTGGACTCTAACTTAAAAAGGTTTTTTCCAACCTAAATAATTCTATGACATTATCATTTTGTAGAACACTTTTTTCTGGTACTGCCTTCCTCCCATCCCTTAGAGTTGGTTTAGTTGTTTAGATTTTTTAAGCAGATCCCATCTGCACTTAAAAAAAAAAAAAGGAAAACAGACTAAAGATTTTAAATTTCACTTTGAAGATAGTTTTTTACAGTACATACAAAAATACTCTGGAAAAACAACTTACAAGTTCACTTATGAAATGACCAAATGATAAAGAAATTACAATAGAGAAATAGCATAATACTTGTTTCATATAATCAGAATTTGCCCCCACCCCCCAAAACCCCTAATGCACTTGGCTGGGTAAACAGTGTTATCAATTTACAGAATCAGACTCAAGACTACTACAGGTTTTCATGTAAGCATTTAGAGCAGCTTTCAGGGTTTATCTCAAACCACTTTCTGCATGCAGCTTGCAGGTGAGGTGGGCAGTAGTGTCAGGACAGCCTCAGCTGTTGGAATGTTTCAGTGCATCTTCAGCTGTGTGTTCAGAGTTTGGCTTTACTACCCAGTGACACAAAAAACCTCTTAAGTCTCATGCTGGAGCAGTCTTGAGACAAAAAAAAGTATCAGATAACACAGCATGGGACACATCTATCATCTCCATACCTTGGTAGCATCCGCTGCTGCATTTCCTTCAATACTGAAATCATTTATGGGCCTCCATGGGAGGCAATACCTGTGTAGTGCATGGCTGTGCAAGACAGTGGAAAGCTGCGAGCCAGGGAAGCTGAGCACCATTGTGACAGATGCACAGGAGTGTGTGTGCCAAATGGGAAAATAATTGGAGATAAGAACAATATATGCACATGAATTAGGCAAGCACAAATGAATACAAGCACGTTCATACAGAACAGAAGGTGGTTGCAGCAACTAATTGACACTGATGACATACATTCTGAATCCAAGGCACAGGGCAGGCTGGTTTTTGTAGCTGTTTCAAAAGCTGTTTCAGCTGGTGACGATTTAGACTTCTTAAAAACTCATAAAGATAACTGTTACAAGCACATGCAAAGAGCAGTTCAAAAGGAAGCAAGCATCTAACAACAGTATAAAAATAAGACCATGATTTTAACACAGGTCAGTTACAGTATGGCCACAGTAGCCTTCTACCGTTGTTAGTAACTACAACACACATTCAGAATAAGGACTGGTAACAAGTGATTATCCTCTTCACCTGGAGATCAACCACTTACCCATTAAGGGTAAGTTTGATGGATCTTTTAATAATACGAATGCTATTTGTTGGAACAGGAGACGCAGAATCTGGCAGTTCTTTACTGGAAAGCCTCTATAACACACAAACAGATGCCACAGAAAAAAGGAATTTTTAATGAATGAGTTAATTAACTTTAAATTCATTAATTCAGAAGTAACAGCAGATAAACCCTTTCCTAGCTGAATACATATCCTTTATGTACCAAAACCAGTATAGCCCAAACCCATTTTCAGATTTTTTTTTCACCACACCACTTGTTTAATTACCACTATATCCAGAGGAAGAGCATTTTCCCCTCTGCACAATTCTTTCCTTGCATGAACTGAGACAAGCATATCCCTGATGGGGGGGAAATTAGCTGTGAGTTGCTCAACAGCACAGTAAAGGAAGATTTTTCTCAGATCCATTGATCAGGAAAACAGAGTCTCTACTGTCTGGATAACTTCCAGTCTTATAACCCTCAATTTCTCAACATTTTACATGACACAGAGCAATTAAAGTCACCTATATACTTCAAAGCTTCCAAGTCTCATCACAGAAATCAGTACTGATACATCTACTGATAACAGTACAAGAAAACCAAACCAGGACACAAACTGTCAGTGTCTGAGGGCATGGAAACATGGGTTTTCAAGTTCAAAACTTGGCAACTATGGCTTCAATTTTTGTGAAGGTCATTGTTCAGTTATTTAATTTGTTGGAAGCACACCAGGCAAAACCTTAATTATCTTCAAACCACGAAGTCTAATGGTACATAAATCTTTGTACATAAAATGAATATCCTATCTCTGCTTTACCTATGATTACAAAAGCACAATAAATACCTGTGATCTTGATGTGATCACTGGAATCTGCATGGATTTTCCATCAAGGACACCCTAAAAAAGCCAGAAGGAATTTCTTAGGCAGTATTCCCAGGTTCCTGACTGAGAGGCAGCAAGTTCTGGTAGCTAGAATATCTTAAAATCATACATGCATTGACAACCTCCACCCCATGGGAGGTGGGTTTAGGTATCCTGAAGCCCTAAAACCACACAGACAGTGGTTCAGGTATTTCAGCCTTCACCAACAAGATGTCATCTTGATTTGAGGGTGTGCCCTCAAGAGTTTATGCCTCTGTAACAAGCTACATGAATAGCAAAGCTCTTATCTTTCCTCTTGAGAGGCCAAATGCTTCAGTCTTTACAGCAGTTTTAATTTACATCAGTGAATCAAGTAGTTTTAAAAAGAAAATTCAATAGTACTTCAAGCATGGCAAGGAATTAGACATTATCAAATCATCTAACAGTAACACTTAAAAGACAGGTCATATAAGTGTAATATTTGGGGAATGAGGACTGAAATAAGCTAAACTAAAAAGTGTATTTTTGTTTCCATCAGTAAACATGTAGAGTATTTATGTGAGGCAGTCTAGGCGCTAAACTTTTCTGTTAGTCCACTGAGTAAAATCACTTAAAAATTACATTTTTTGAAGCTCTCTTCCTCCCATCTTGAGGGTATCCGCTTTCCATGAAATCGGAGTCCCATGTATTTAGCTGGAGAAACAAAATACACAGACTCAATTGCTGTGCTAACATTATCTTCTTATTTACGTACAGCTTCCAGTCAACACATTGAATGTATTAGGGGCCATTCTTAAAAGAGTATTTATACAAGTCCACCATTATCCCACAGGAATTTCAAGCCCCTGAAAAAGTCCTACTACCCAAACCTTGAAATCTGTACCTGCAATATGCAATACTAAGTAACAGTTCTACAAGAGGATTCTTCACAAGTGTCAAAACTGAGGGTTCTTTTTCGCTTGTGCCTGAAATCACAGGTCAAGCTCCAAGAACTTTTATCTAAGGAGATTTACATATAGCAATAGAACAAATTAAATATTAATCTAAAAGTTCCACAAAACTAAGATTTAATAAGCAACTTCACACTATCATTTCAGAAGTAATGACCTATTGAGTAGGCTGCTGATTTCTAAAGCAGCAAAACTATCAACAGGCATTCAAAAAGCATCTGCCATAAACAGATTAACAGTTATAAGATTAATATCTTCTTAATTTGGAGATAATTTTTTTTCTGAATTAAGAACTGCTTCCAGATGAGACAGTTCATTCAGCAACTGGTCATTGCAGTGACATAAGTAAAGCAGTATCTAGAGACCTTGGCACCAGATGAAGAGCAGTCACTAAGTGCCAGATCCTGAAAAATGTTGTTTAATAGTTATACAATTCATTCAAGACAATTTCTGACATCTACATCCTAGTAATACCAGATATGCTTAAATTTAGATTCCCAAATATTTTGGGGATGTATAAATGCATTTATTTTCAGTTATTTCATTTGTTCTACATCAGTAATTAGTACTACTTCAAACCTTCCTTGGCCTAGCCCCCCCCTTCTTGCCTTTTCTCCATCTATGGCTTTTTGGGGGCATTCTCCCGATGTAGGTGGACGACATACTTTAGAGGTTGGTGAATAATGTTGTTTAGGTGAAGCTTTCTTAGGATCCGTGATTAGAGTCCCACTTAATTTATGCTGTCCTTGCACAAAACATGTTCTGACTTGACAAACCGTGTTATATCCTGGAATGGTGCAACCAATTGGAGGTCCCGATGTTCTTAGTGCAACTGTAGCCTCCATTTCTGTAGGAGACACCTGGCTTTTAGAGTTTGGCCACAAAATTAAAAACTACATTCCACCTACCACTTCAAATACATACTTGGATCAGTCACAGGAATGCAAAGTCCCTTAGACGTTGATGGCTCAGCTACACTGTTGGCACCACTACAACTCTGACATTCAACATTTCTATAAAAGTCAAACACTAGAGTTATAAAATGCTAGTTTGTAAAATACTGTATATCTCATTTCCAGAAAGTGCATGCAAGACAAACATCTACTTCCTTAGCTCATTGTCACAGATCTACTAAACAACACAAACTCCCAGGCAATGTTGCACCAGACCATCATTTTGCTGAATTCAGACTGCAGATTTAAACTCAAGCATTTTCTTTACTGAGTCTTTATAATGTCCTGATATATTTTCCCAGATTAGTCTACCCAGCACATTGTGCTGCTTTGAAACATTGTTCTGCTCTACCCAGATGTGCACACCTTTTTTTTTTATGTGACTCCTACAGTATCAAACAGTCTGAACAGAGCAGGTATCACAATTTGGTAGGATTGGGCAATTACTCTCAAGATTACATATTCTTCCTGTACTTAGGGAGTATCTTAGGGATAAATAGACTTCCCAGGAAGTGACAGACACTTTTACTGCCTGAGTTCTCATACCACTCCACTAAATCAGCAGCAGCTCTAATGTTTCTGTGACCAAGATCAGTACTTCACCAGAACTTAGTCTGCTTGGCATGAACAGTACTTTTTGTTAGAAAGAACAGTTACTTGTACATAAAATACTCCAGCTTCAAGTTACACACTAACCTATGAAGATTTATATTCAAGACTAAGTAGCTTCCCTGGTGTCAAGGTCTTCTTCATTCCTACGTGTTCACGTATATTTTATTTTTTTCAAGAATTCCTTTAACCTGGTCTCCTACCATGCACCCAGTGGAGATTCCAGCTTTGTTCCTGAAGCTCTTAGAGCCCTCCACATGCTTATGATCCACACAGATTCAAACAAGAAATCCTACACCTCATTTACATTATGAGTCAGTTAAAAGCAGCTTCTCCAAAGTTCCAAAGTTATGGCACTAACCTTTCTGCCTCTGCTGTAGAGATATCCAACTTAGATATCTTATTTAACGAAGAGGAATTAGTGGGTGTTCTGGAATCTCTGTCTTTGGAACCGCCTGAACAGCTTTCACCTAAAGAAGACCTTTTGCACTGAAGTCCGCTATTATTTTGACTAGTATCTGACACTCTTTGCTGAAACGACAGTTAAAAAATAAAGTCTTCAAGTAATTATTAGAGATTTTATTAAAAATTACCAGAAGAGCCAAATTTTTATTATACCTTCTTTCTTTTCTGTAAGGTTTCTGCTGGTAAAAAATAATGGAGTTGCTTTCTCTTCACATAAGTTGCCTCAATCTTCATACCTTCCTTTAGGATGTTGAGGGCACTGGCCTGCCTGTAAACTGACATCAAACACGGTGTCGTAGCTTAGTGGGGAAGTTTCCATTAGGCACTTGTCAAAGTTACATATGGTTTCTTTAGAAACATGTCTATCCAGTCTAAATGAAGAGCAAGGAGTCCCCAGCCTAAGTGAACACAAAACGGTGCCCAAGCACTCCCAATAATCACAAGAGGATGAATGCGACTTATGATGCCCATTTCACATTCACTATAGACACAACAGCTCTTTGAGTTCAAATAAGCATCTATAAATTCCATCTGTCCTAGGAAGCAAGACTGGATTTTAGAGACATCCGACTTCATAGACTCACTACAATTTAAACGGGTTTTTCTCAACTGCTTGCAAACAGCCTTTTATGCAACTGAAAAATGCTACAGCAGCACAATAATTATTACAGAATTAAGTCACATTTAGATTAGCTTATCTAACTGGCCTATTGTGAGTGTAACTGGAAAGTCAGCTTTGTTAGTACATACTCTGTATGTACTAACATACAGAGTGGGAATCAAAGCAAGGACATGCAACTAAAAGGCTTTCTGCAGGATACGAGAGCTGAAATAAAAGCACAGACATGAACATACACATCAACATGGACAGTCCCGTCGTCAAAGGAAATTCAATAGTCTGTATGTTAAAAGGAAACAAAATTCACTGAATAAAAGCCCTCCAAACTGAGCCTTCTATTCTTGAGCTCATCAACTTGAAATTAATATTGGTCCTCTAAAATTGCTCTCTCAAAGTCAAGGCACATGACAGCTCTACAGCACAGAACTGGTAGTCATCCCCATGTGTGCCAAAGGATTTCCCACCTCTCAAGGAATACCTTTTCTGTTCAATTCTCTCTGGATGCAAGTCCTCTATCCAACACATACCACAGAGGCTGTGCTTTACCAAAGTAAGAGCACACAGCCATACTAACAGTGCTTGTGCATAAAGGATTTACCATTAGTTCTGGCCTCTTAGCAGCACGTAAATCTCATTAACATAATTTACATTTGCCATTGAAATGTAGGGCCACTGGATGTAATGTGCAAGTGCAGATAACAGTGCAAGTCTGAGGAAATCACCCGACCTGGCTTGTAACTCAGATGAGAGCTTTGATGCATTTTTCTGTGCTTTTCTCATACCCCAAGCATGAGCTAAGGACAAGGCTGGGTTTTACTGCATTTACTCATTGTCTGAGCAAGAAAACACACAGCTCATGCTGGTACTATGGATAAACAAAAACGAACATTTAGAGGATTCCACTATTTAGACCTCTTTGTCCAAATACCCTTCTCAATTCAGAAGCATAGCCTGGTACCCTTATTATTCTAGCATTACCTAACAACACCAGCAATATTAATTTATTTCTACATCTATCAAAAGTAGGAACAGAATATGAACATGAAAATTTACATGCAAGACTGCATGTAATTACAATGTGACAAACCAGTGACTTTCACAACTGGGATCATATTATACACAAACTATCTTGGAAAAATACCATCAATAGGCATTAACAACTCATTTCAGAGCTTGACATAGTCAGTTCCCACTTTCAAAGTTCAACAGCTGACTACTGTTTGACAAGTATAGCTACCCCCAGCAACTGGGCATCTCAGGGCTTCACAGATGACTGCCCCTACAGGAGATGCAGTTTTGTGAGAACTGTTATTTCATGTATGTGGTGTATGACTGTAGCACACACTTTTGTTTCAAGATGGCCTTATTTTGACAAAGTGTCAACACAACCTGTTTTTCAAGGTAATCTTTTATATGTTACAATCTACAGGGATATCTAGTAACAGGAGGAAGCACAATTCACTTTGTGAAACAACTTTCACTTTCACTGGAATAAAAAGAACTAAATCCCACAAGTCTAGAGCAAAAATAGAGCCTTACCTGTATCTGTGAATGACTGTATCCCATGCGTTAAATCAACGTTAGTCTTTACTGCACTTTCCGCTTTCTTAAATACAAGCCCAAGAAACCACATGGATACATATCCGCTCCTAGAAAAAAGACAGATTCACAAGCCTGAGTTAGGCACAGGTACCAGTTATTTGGATTCTGGTACATTTTCGTTACATGGAGCAATTAAAGATTAGAGCCAGTCCAGACTGAAGTTCTCAGAGCGCTTCTCCCTGAACTTCTCCCTTCTTTAAAAAGATGCTATGTGCTTGCGACTCTGCCAAAAACGTACTGAACATCTCTCACCAATGAGCTGAGGGGAATGAAGATACACATTGGCCAAACTGTACTTCAGAAAAGTTACAAAACTCACTGTTTATAGAGATCTTCATTGCCAGGAAAAGACTGTGGCTGTACATGTGCAATAGTTATAAATTCATTCCTTTCCAAGTTTCCAACCAGCACACGGATTTTAGACTCGACGAGGCCAATCCTTATAAGAACAAGAGGTATTTATTTATTCATTTTTAACTGTATCTAGCACATCAGTTAGATGTCTTTTTGTAATACAGGGTTAACCAATCAGTAAGTACCATGTTTCACATAGCTGAGCAGATGCTAGGTCTTTATATCACACACTGTAATTTGAGATGTTTCCAGGGACATTTGTGCTTTTGTTTCTAAAGACAGAGATAAGTAAGTTTTCCATGTACTCTAACAGTTCAGATACAACACTTCCACCTATAACCTATGATGAAAATAACAAGGAGCAGATCCCAGCACCTCCAGGCTGCAGCGAAACTCCTTTTTGCCACAAGGATCAAGGAGAAGAGTGGTTTTGAAAAGGCTCAAGCATACCACGTAAAGCTGCAATTTTTCCTGCAGATTGATCAGTGAAAATGGAAAAACAGTTATTTTAATAAACAAATGATCTAGGCAATAGTTCCATCAGAAACTTCTCTAAGAAATTAATCATGACCACGAGGGCTTTAATTTCAATAAAGTACTGGCATTTTATCCTTCTACCTAAAACTCTGGTAACTTTCAAAGCAGTCAGAAATCTGTATGTTCTTCAAAAGCATCTTATGTGATGAATAACAGAGACATTACCTATTCCGAAATCCACTCAAGAACTGGTGAACTAAACTTTTTCTTATAATAAACTGAAGCAAGTTTATCTTCTGCTTTATCATTTTCCCCAGATGCAAAACTGGAAAATTTGACTCTATTTCTGTCATTGAAAAAACATCAGCTCTTACCAGAGCCAGAATTTCCCTCATCTTTATTATGAGGTACAATAAGCTTTGTTCACTCAAGAACATTACACATTAAAAATTATTTGGCCCTCAGCCCCTACACCTTGTTGTACACAACTGTGACTGATACCAAGCTGTAGCTGATAAGATTTTTAAGTGTGTATATTAGAAAGTTCAGATAAAGGGTATTACCTATTAAAATTACTTTTAAACATTAAGCTATCCTTTAGAGATGGCACAAGAATTATTTGACTTAAAGGAAAAGCCAAACTTTGAAGTAAAACTAAGGTGCTCTCAGAATGGGGGTCTGTTACAGAGAGTTTGCTTACTTGAGCAAAGCAAGAAAAACACTCATTTCTCAGCAAAGAAAATGACTGGAAAGTCAATAAACACACATTACAGTGCTGTAATTCCTCACCATTTCCCCTTATTTCAAAATTCACAGTGAGTCAGCACATTCACATAGGTTAAATAAGTCATTATTGGCAGATCTCCCTTCATTGAAGAAAAGTAGGTCTGGAATAGGGTGACTACACACCAGTGCAGACTAGCACTGAGTGCAATCTAGTCCTTAATTAAATATTACAGTAAAACTCTTTATGAAAACCAGTCTAAGGCTCTAGAGCAGTGGTCTTCAAAGCAGGGAGGGAAGGGGGTGTATTCCATGCCTAGTTGCATAGTTAAAGACTTTATTTGTTAATACAATTAACAAAAATATTGTGCAACATTGAATTGGGTTTCAGTTTTGCACCAGACCCACATTTAAAGCAGGACTTACCAGTTTAAGTGATGCTCTTCCGTAAAGGCACTGGCAGTCAGCACAATGTAATGTCTAGAAGAAAAAAGGAAAATGAATATACAAGCTCAAGACTTTATTCTATATTCTAAATATCAGATGATTTTTTTTGGTAGGAAAAATGGTGTGAGTGGCATAAGACAGTTTTTCCTATCTTCCCTATGCTTATATGTACCAAAAATTATATGACTACTTGCAGTTTCTTTAAAAAGCCCGAAACTCAAACACATCAATATAGTATTATTTAGGCCCCAACTCATCATGCTAACCACTAAGTAAATAATTTCAAGTTCAGACAACAGATTTCATACATACTTGTACTTCTGAAAGAAGTTCAGTGGTTCAAAGAGCTTTGACCAGTCAGATTTTCCTTTGAGAATCTCATCTGTAACTTCAAGACCTGCAAATATGGTTGAAAATCTTATTACTATTTTAAGATTACCATGGCATAAACTTTACAAGATTGACAGTAACTGACAGAAACAAAAGCAGGAATTCTCTTGACAGAGCTACAACAGCTTATTGTAAAACTGGTCCCTTATTGCCTGCAACAGGCATATTTCCCAGAGAAATCTTATACCTAGAACATCCCACTGAGCAAAATTAATTCAGATAACATGGTTTCATAGAGCAAAAATTACACTGTGCAATCAGTTAACGAGGACAGAATGTACTTTACCACGCTGGAACTCCTCCACCATGACTGCTCGTGTTGATACAGACACATTGTAAGTGGAGTTCTGCTGTGGATAGGCCGGGGTGATGATGGGCATCACGTGGTACCGGTCTGATGGGTTCACCTACGAGGTTACAACAGTTTTGTTTAGCACCAGCTTAGGTCAGAAGAAAGTTTTCAGGCTTCTGAATTCAATGGCTACCTACCCTAGGGTCCCACACTGGTAAGTTAAGAAAGCTCTCTTCAAGCCGTTTCAGCAATACTGGCTTTGGCCAATCCCTATAGAAGACAAGACAGTATTTAAATGTCCATTTTAAGCTCTGCAATTCAGGGCTGCATGGGATGTTATCAATGTACATCTTTATATAAGTAACTACATATACAAGTGTTATTTCTTTATGAAAATTAAAATAAACAGCTCTTACCATTTTGAAAAAATCAAGAAGAACTTGTTAACGAGAGTAGAGGCCAACGCATTCGGGTAGAGTTGACATATTCTTGCTACCAGCATTGCCCAGGAAACTCCACCAAGAAATCCCATGATGTTGGAGTAAACACCACGTCCTAGAACGTAGTTAATGTGTGGTCTTTGAAATTTACAGCACCAGTTGCACAATCTATAGATTACTTAATATATTTCAGCCTCAATGTCATTTATTTTTGCAGTGCAGTGAGGCCAAAACTGCTGGTCCTTACAGTGATGAGAAAAAGAATCAGTGCACCACTTCCCAAAATATTGCTACTGTGAAATTGGCTTCTACTGCTACACTCCAATTCCCCTTAAGAGAGAAGTTCTGCCATTCTTCTAGTACTTGCTCTAGCCACATGGGCAAATGATATTTTTTTATTCCTTATACACTTAATTGGGAATTTTTATCATTTGTAGTCAGGTTCCTGATAAGCAATGCAGCACTGTCTCATAAGCGCTTCCCTCTTCTCCTGACTCCATCTCCACCAAAAAACACATGAATTTACCACATGGACGGACCATGAACCTAAACTAAAAAAGTTTTAACATAACAACTGTCATTTAAACAGCAATCCAAAGCTGAGGTACATCCAATAGTAAGCATGAGGTGCCTCTGGAAAGTTTAAAGATCCCAGACCATCATGTCACTCACGTTTTGCCCACAGTTTGACTGCACGGAGCGTGAGCCGGAAATTCTCCACATTGGGCACCAGGCGGAGTATTTCATCTGTAACCCTGCTGCCTGTGAGACAAAAGGTGAAGTACAGAAGTTCCTGGTAACAGGTAAAAGTCCAGTGTTCCTATATAGGGTCAACAGCTTTGAGCTTATGGTTCAAGTCTTGGGAAAACAAGTTTGGATTACCTGCTTTGTATTACCTTAAAAATTATAGATTACATAACATTCAGCATCACTTCAGCATTACTGGTGGCTGTCAACAGCTTTTTCACAGTTTAGACTACAACTAACAACTTCTAAATAAAGCCTCTCTACAGGATGTTTTGGCCATAAACTAAAACACAAGAAGTTTCACCTCAGCATGAAGGACAACTTTACATAAATGGGTGGCAGAGCCCTGGAACAGGCTGCCATAGGAGGTCATGAAATCTCCCTGTCTGGAGGGATTCAAAACCCACCTGGACACATTCCTGGGTCAGCTGCTCCAGGTGACCCTGCCTTAGCTGGGAGGTTGGACTAGATGATCTCCAGAGGTCCCTTCCAACCCTAAATATTCTGTGATTCCAAAAGCCACGTTTCATTTGACAGCCAGGAACCATTAAAACAATTGGTGTTAAACAGTGAGCTAGTCACATTTCAGATATTTCAATTACTTTTTTTGTATAAACTACCTTCTTTATCATTCATACATTCTTTATCAAGTGCCCTACTTAGTCATTGGAGTTTCTGGGGCAAACTGGGGCACTGCTCACAAACCAATCAAACATGAAAGACAAGTCTGTGTGTCCATGTAAACACACACCTCCTTGAAATATCTATATTTAGGCCCACAGGTCACCTCCTCAGAACTGAAGTACACAGGAGATCAATTTCGTCATCTTGTACAGAAATGTGGGTGGTGTAATATGCATTCTATGCCAATTTCAATGTCTTTTTACAGGTGTGCAGAACATGCTCACCATTTAAGCTCCGTATGCATCTTATATCCAGGCTTTTGAGGCATGAGTCATCCCTGAGATCGAGATCATCAGATACCGTTGGCAAAGACAGCTTAGCAAACACAAGATCAATCTTCAAGAGAAAGAAGTTTCAACCATGACTTACAATGCAAAACTGTTTGCAAACAGGACACTAGTGAGGGACATTTAGTCATTCATCTCTAAAAAGAGTGGTTAACATTTGTATTTAGAATTATGTGACTATAGATAAATATTTATTTGCCAGAAAATAAGAAAACTGCTCTAAGTTCCCTATTTATGTACAAAACCATCTTTTTTTTTTTAAGCTGGGGAAAGGAAGGGGTGTTTTTTTTGAAAGTTGGAAAGATTACACTAAAATTGGAATTCCTATTAAAGGAAAAATTTAAATTAACCATAAAATTAAGACATAAATTCAAATCACCTCAGCTATACTTCAGCAAATGAGAAAGCATTTTCTTTATTTAAGGCCTTAAGCATCTGGTTTTTAGTATAGTTTGAGGCAAGCAAAGTATTCTGTCAATGTCTGTACCAGATAAAGGTCACAAGGAGGTAAGTGAGTAAGTGTCTTCATGATAGTAATACCAAGTAGTAACTTGCGTAGGTATTACAGCAAGTAACTATTTATTCACTACCTGAAATGTATTCCAGATAGAAGGATTCCTGCAGCTGACAAACGAGGCAGCAGTCAAATGAGTACTTTTACTTTTTATTTTTGATGATGTTTGGCTCACAAACACTTCATTTTTGATTTGCAACAAAACATCAGGCGATTCATGCAGTGAACTACAGCATAAACATCCCCTGCAGAAAGGGAGCTCTTGTCAGAGCTCAGGGGAGGTAGCAAGGAGCCTCTACTCCCACTCTGCACATTCTTGGGAGATAAATGCTATCCAAGTAGGCTATCCTGGTCTGCAGCACAGGTTTAAAAAAAAAGTCCCTCATGTTCCCACGCTTGCCAGACTAGCTAGGGCCTAATTTTCCTATAAGATCTCATTTTCCTTCTTCTGGGATAGGTTGTGGTCAGGCTGTTTAATTACAGTTTCCTAAATATGCTGCAATGGGCCAATAACCTCGTAAAACAGCATGATCATGTCCCTGAAAAAGTTACCCTACTCCAAAGCAAGAAAAAAAAAATCTCAAGGGAAGAAGGGAAAAAGAACCCAAATAAAAATTAAAATTCTTACCTCAATGCCATCAAACTCAAATTTGATAACTGGTACATATGCATCCTCAATGGCCTGTGAAGGAGAGAATATCTATAATAAGATATCCATTTGCTACTTTAAAGTTTTTCCTATACTATGATAAAAAACAGAATTTACACTAAACTACTCAGTCTAAAAACCGAGTTCCTTCCAAACACAAAAAAGCTAATAACTCTCAAGCAGGATAGCACTATTATGGTACAAATACTAGATTTTATTAAAAGATCTAATTTAGGCAAGAGATTCAGAGGCTGATCAGGTATTGTAACAAACAGTGCTCAATAAGCCACCAGTATCAGTGGTTGTAAGCCCCTTACTACATCCAAGACAAAAGCACAGATTCCAGGGACAACCTTGCTTTTTGATACAGCTGACTCATTCCCAAAGCATAGGGAGTGGAGAGGGACCACAAAAACTCTTATGTGATGTACAGTCACTGGGGAAAGGTCCAAGAGCTGGACATCAACACTTTCATGCTATGTAAAAACCAGTGTTTTAGAAGGTTCTCAGAAATGACTTAATTTTGGCTTATAGGACATTCACTACCAATGCAAGTCTTTAGCACAAATATTCTTAATGTAAAATTTACACAATCTACCTAGCAGAGAGTTTACTCACTCTTAAGTTTTTTACTTCCTCTTGATTCTTCAGTTTTTCAAAGAATGACTGAAAAAAATCCGATCTTTCCACATGACTGGGAGCAACACAAAGGGCATCTATGTCAGAACCTGCAAAGAGATTCCATTTCTCCTGTTATTGTTGGAAGTCACTTTCCAACATCAGAGCTATGACCAGGCACTGAAAGTACTACCTTTGGTGTGTACTCCAAGTCTATAGGAACCAAATGTAAATATTTTGCCACCAACTTGTTCTGTTATTGAAGGGGGAAGATTCTGTGGGTAGAAGAGAGAGTTTAAGATGCACATTGTCCTCTCTGCAAGTTTAACTTGTGTGTAAGTTATTTAGGAAAACTGTAACAGCCTGAATAAGCAATGTCTTCCATACATTTTAGTTTACTAGGTTGATACTATTTTTCTGAAATAAGTTGAGTTTGCAACTCCAAAAAAAGATTATAGGTCATGTAGCAGTACTTTTATTAATTTATACAAAGACATATTATTATTATCCTTCCCTGCAGCACAGGCACATAAATTAACACAGCCTACGAGCCATTCAAAAGGCATGTCCAGAATAATAATTTCAAACTAGACTGAGTGCTGTAGGCTGTTTGGGGCAAGATTAGTGCCAATTTACCATCTTTCCCATCCACAATGCCTTGTTTTGGCTTTGTTAACAGCCACGAGTCAACTGATTGAGCCAATGCAGGAATTTATTCAGTTCCCCAAAGACTATGAGAACTTGATCAGGAACTATCTTTTATAACTTATTTCAGTGGCAGTTACTACAGCTCTACTTGATATTTAAGAAGTTAAAAGTTGAACTTCAGCACAGATCCCAGTAGCATAGCCTTTAAATCAAAAGCCTTCAGCTGTTTTGATAAAAACAAAAAAAAAATTCTTACCTTGGTCTCTGCAAGTTCTGAAATCCATTCTCTGACAAAGTTATTCAGTTTACCAAGAACAGTTGTCCTGTAAAGATAACTCATGATAAGATTGCTTTAAAAAAAAAAACAAACCCAAAAAACCCAAGGTTAATAAATTTTAGTCCTGCTATACCTGTGGTAGAGCTCTTCCTGATCTTCAAACACCCCAAATGGCTTCATTGCTTCAATCAGCTTCTGAGTATGAACGTGGTCCTTATCACTAGGAGGAGCCAAGCTAATTGGAGAGGTAAGTCCATAGTGCCCTTGAGGCTGGTTCTGCTGCCTGGAAGTACTGGGAGAACACAGAGGAATGAGTATATAACAGAAGAAAATCTTACTGGAAAACACCCTTTAGCTCACACTTTACAAATCCATTTCTGCTCTTTTACCCAATGTTAACAGAAAAGAGAAAAAAATCTTGCTTATAATTTTTAGATGACTTGCCCTCACTTAGAAGTCACAACTACTTTTTTAAAAAAAGCATTTATGGATGTAAGAAATTATCTAAGTTGCTGCCATCTTAACACAATTTATTTGCATTGCTCTAGCCCATTAGAACTAACCACTGGGAAATGAAAAGGTTTGAAACCCTACACATAGCAGAAGTTTTGGACACATTTGTTTCATATCAGTTTTGATTTAAGCATATTCCCCGCTGTTTCCTGCTAACATTAAACAAGACAATGCAACTTCTTTTAATTAAATGTTTTTGTTGGTTTTCTACTGATCCAGGAAGAGCATTATAGTTGACTATAAAGACATATAGGTCTGCTAAACAGACTTGATGCAATAAATTCAATGTATTATTATATAACCCCCTTGCTTTAGAAAGGGGGAAATGGAGAGAAAGCACCTTATTTTGCATTACTAGCTGAAGCCAGGAGAGAAAAAGGAGTGGGACAGGAGGTAAGAATGCTGCTTAATGCATCAAGGCTCTCTACAGAAACACCAGTAGCAAAAGGGGGACACCCCCCAAAAAGTCTGTACAGCTCATCATGCTTGTCAGGGTCCAGACCCAGACCCTAAGGCTCAAGGGATTAATTGTGCCATTATTTAAGATGGTTATTTTCTTCCTTCACAGATGCACAACTTCAAAGATTAGCTGGGTTAGGCAAGAGATGTTTATACCTTTTTAAGGTACCTGACCCATTCTGGCTGGAACAAGATTAGGAAACGCTCAAAGGCCAGCTTCACCACTTGATTTAAAAAAGACAGCTTATTACACAGCTCCTTATTTCTAATTGTTGCCTTTACTCCCTCTCAAAGAGATCTCCCTCTCTTTAAGTATCTTTATGCAACTACACACAGAGCTTGTAGTCACCTAGGGTTTTTTCCTCCCTTCCTCTCTACAAGCCCATTTTTCAAACCTTTTTCTCTGTGCTTTCCAAAAAGCTGGGGGCGGGTATTAGGACTGTAGTACTATCAACTGGTGTCCCCAGTCAGAACAGCTGTTTACTTACAAGCATAACTAGGCCTTGACCTAATTTGCCTTGCTTATAGACATTGTCAATTTCCACTTCATAAATAAAAATATTCATAATGAATATTTTCCTTCCTATGATATCATTTTCATAACAAATACAGGAAGAAAGCCTGTACTTAATTGCTGTGCATTACAACTAAATTAAAAGACCTACAGCAGCAACTGCTTCCACATTTTATGCACCGCTTGCATTGTACAACTTACACTTCATAAAGTTTGCACAAAACAAGAACAGGATTTAGACTACAGCAGCATTTAAAACCATTCCAAGGCACAAAAAGGCACCACCTGCTTTTCATTGCCTCATTCTGCCTACAGATAATATAACTGGAGATTGACATAAAGCACAATATCAATTAGATAAACCTAATATTATTAGCATCAAATATATTTATTATTAATTAAATATTATTAATATAAAATTCCTCTAGTCAACAGCAGATATTTTTCAGTTGCTTACACATATTACTGATAGTTTGACCTCACAAGTTAAGAGGTGAGGAAACAGCACCCAGGAAGTTTCACTGAGTGAAACTTCATAGAATTTGTTGCCCTTTTAGAATTAAATAATCTTACTTTGTTCTCTCAAGCATATACAGTTAAGGGATCTTATGGATCCTACCACAAATAGCACACTACCTATTCACCCAGGAGCCTTCTGTTTAAACGAGAATCCTGTTGCAGTTCAGTATTTTGCCAAATCTTGCTACAACCTGTGCACCACAGCAAACACCTCCAACATGTGTCTGTTCTAGTAAATCATACTTTTACACAAAAAGCCAACCTAAAAGGATTTATTCCAGGTTTTGCCCCTCCTTCACAGCTTCCCAAAGCTGCAAGGTGTCTCTCCCACACACAACCGAGAGTCGAAGAGCAAGTTCACACTATGTGGCTCAGGGCGCTGCCTTCAGCCATCCTTGCGGGGTAGAACCACTAGAAACCAGCTCCTGAGCCACGAAACTCAACAGCAGAAACCAGGAAAATCAAGGAACGAGGAAAAACCCCACCACCTGGGACCTTCCACGGAGGGAGCCCAACTCCACCCTTCACCGCTGCCGCACCAGCTCATGCTGCGCAGAGCCCGCGGGCGGCTGCTGCCAGGTCAAGTCTCCCTGTCCCCGAGCCTCAGAGTCACTTCTCCGCAGGGTTCCGCAGACGCGCAGCCCCGTTACCGCCGTTCCTCGCCCGCCATTGCCGTTGCTTGGCGACGGCGTCGCCGCCACACGCGGTGAGACACGGACGAGGCAGCCCCGCCACCCGCACGCCACCATTTATTTCAACCGAGAATTCCTCCCCTCGGGCGAGGGCCCGTTTGGCCCCCGCGGCCCGCCGGGGCCCCTGGCGGGGCTGCTCCGGCGGGACCCCCCCGGCGCTCTCCCCTCAGGGCAGGGCGGGAAGGCGCCGTCGCCTCACCCGCGCGTCTCCTTCATGGCGCGCGCGCACAGCCCGCGCCGCCGCCCGCGCTTCCCGCCCTTCTGCACCACCGCCCCCTTCCCGACGGCCCCCGCGCCGCCCGCCCGCGCCCCCTGGCGGCTGCGGCCGGGCCGCGTCCCCTCACCGCCATCCTTTCGAGACGCCAGCGGCGCGGAGCACGGGCCGGGGAGGATGTTCCTTCCCCGTGGCCGATATTCCTTCCCCGAGGGACATATTTCTTCCCCGTGGCGCTGACAGACCCGCCGAGGCTGGGCTAGTCCCCGGCATGAGCGGGTCCCTCATCGCACCTGCCTGCCCCTCCCTCCCACGGGACGTTCCCGCTCCTAACACCCCCTTCCAGAGGGGAGGGGTAAAAAACCCAAGGAATCGCTCTCGTATTAGGCTTCTGACAGCCTCCTGACATCCCCTTCCAGAGAGGACGAGTGAAAAAAACCCCCAGGAATTGGTCTTGTATTAGTTTATTCGCATCCCGTAAGTGCAAGACCAGCATCCCTTGTCTACAGCTGGTATCGGGAGGATTTAATTTAAAGGATTAAGTGGTAATGTCAGTAAATAGTTATGAGTAGTCATCACTCCTTAATTACTATGTATAATTATCATAGAAATACAGAGTAGTTTAGGTTGGAAGGCACCTCGAAGATGATCCAGTGCCGTGCTCTGCCATGGGCAGGGACGGCTTCCACTACCCTGGGTTGCTCCAAGCTCCATCCAGGCTGGCCTTGAACGCTTCCAGGGATGGGGCAGCCACAGCTTCTCTGGACATCCTGTCCCAGTGCCTCACCACCCTCACAGGGAAGACTTTTTGTCCTAATACCTAATCAAAACCTTCCTTCTTTCAGTTTGAACCCATTCCCCCTTTTCCTGTCAGTACATGTTCTTGTAAATAGTCTTGCCTCATCTTTCCTCGAAGTTCCATTCAGACCACAATTATAATAATTTTGGTACAACACAGTGTGTTACAAACTGAGTATTAAACCAAGCAAACTACCCTGAGATTATGGCATTTAAATGACAATTCCCCACTCACATTCAAATCTGTAAAAAGTTAAAAAAACAAAAGCATGTTTCTGTAAAATTGAATTTATCTTTGGAAAAACTTGCTTCCTGCTGCCCTGATGTCTTGCCACATCACAGCCTTTCTCTGAGATTAGAGCATGATTTCTGTACTTTTTCGAGTTGTCTATAGCATCCTTTTTAAGGTAAAATACATATTACCTTGCAAGACACTTTGAAGAAACACAACTTTTGTCCTGAAGTTTTAACAAATTAACAAAACAAATACACCTTTAGCAGGATACTCTTGCCCACCCTACTCAAGTAACTTAATGGGAGTTAAAAATTATTTTATGTATTGAATATTTGCATGGTAGTGTTCGTGCTAACATTTCAAAGTCTTTGATATGATTGATGCTTCTGCAAGGAGTTGTACTACTCAAGCAAATTTATTGAGAGTTTTTGTTAAACCTCTAGTCCAGCACTTTTTATTCTTAGAAATTCATCAGGGTTTTCTTTAATATTTTATGGTACTCACAACAATACTGTGACCCTACAATCAGCAAAACTTGTATGCTGCTTGTTGTCATTTTCTCTCGGGTTCATACCATCTATTTTGTATGAGGAAAACATCTGCCTTTATTTTTCCTGAGTTCCCATGGCCAATTATCCAAATTTTTTGGTTTTAAATCTGTTTCTGCTGTGTGTTTCAGTACCTCAATGGAGGCTGCACTTGCCTACAGATGTGATGGGAGGTTTTTACTGGAGAGGTGATACTTTCCTTTAAATCACCTGGAACATTTAGGAAAAAAATAACAGCTCATCAAGCACAAAAGTTTTTCTTCAGGTGTAACTCCAATGTTAAATGGAAGTGAAAACTAATCAAGCTTAATCATCTTCAATGCTAAGCTATTAAAGAGAAAAGGCAGGAGGTGTTTGAGAAATAGAGAGCATTAAAGCTGCAGTGAGATGGTCAAGTGCACTCTTACAGAGGCTAGAACTTGGATTCACAAATAATATGCCCTTTCTGGAAAAGGGACACTTCTGAGAACAATAATTGAATAGGGTTCTTATTTTCATGGAATTTATGAATTCTAGTTTTAAGTGTTACATGAGGTGACTGGGTTGGCTTTCTGTGAGTAGTTTGGTTTGGGGTTTTTTTCACAGAAAATATGGGTCTCCTCTTGACTGCCGTTTATTTATTTTAACATTAGTTACTATTAGTTATTTGTTTCTAATGTATAATGGCTGCATTCTGCCCACATAATTTCTACAATTTTATGTGTAGCAGTGACTAAACCATATCATGTTTCAGAGGGTGTACAGTTTGAGGACAGTTTGTTTCAAGGTAGTGCTGTTCTTTGCTGGCTGTGTTACATTAGCTTTAAAATATTTTTGTGTAACACCCCGGTTATAGAAATGCCTGACAACTAATTAAATATTGTGACTGAGGTTCTTTCTTGGTGGGTGTCTGTGTGATCCAGATAGCATTTACTCTAGAGCGATATGATGTGGGGGGGATGCTTCAGTTTATTTGTTTTGTTTTAATTTTTAAATTGCTGATGCATTGTCAGAGAGTAAATAGCCTTCTCTGTAGTAAAAATGAGGTGATATAAGTACTTTTAATATTAGAGGGTATTACTGTATTATGGAGAGGTGCTTTATAAACACCTCGGCTATGCATTTTCATGTCAGTCTGTGTATATTATTTTAATCTAATCTGTGAAGTTAATGATAGTGTGATGTGTTCTATGAAGCACTTGTGGGAGACCGTGTGTTTGATAGACTTGTGAAGTTTGACAGTCTACTTATTCCTGGATAAAAGGAGTTGTCTGTATATTCCTTATAATCTTGCTGGTTTTGTTTCTTAGCCCTTTTCCACTTGGGTCTATTCAGGTGCCCCCCAGTATTCCATAGGGAATTTTGCTTGTAAATGCCTATCCCTTTTAAGTAGAAAGTGGCAACCTTCCCCATTTTTCCCCTATAAAAACTGGTTTTTGTCTATCTCAAGTAGGCTAATCATCCATTACTATTTTACTTGATAAAGTGCTTCATGATTCTTATCACATTTAACTGTTATAAAATTTTAATGATTGGAGATGAGTGAGATTAATCAGATATTTTTAAGGCAGCTCTGGAGGAATTTGGACTTTATGCATGAAAAGTTATGCACCAACTACTGCACCTGTGTCTCTGCTTCAACATGTGAAATCTGACTGAGAGGGGGACTGCTGCAGAGAAAATATTTGTGTGGTATTAAAATATTGTCCACCTTACAGAAATTTATCAGAAAAAATAGTTTATTCAAACTTTGTATTTGTGCAGAGGATCTTATCTGTGTAATGTACTATATTTCACTAGAGAGTTTTTGCCAGCAATCATTTGTATATATACATTTATGCTCTGATGAATATCAGCTAAAATATGAAATTCAATTCTGGAAAGCTGCATTTTGTAATAAATGTTTCCAGGATTCACCAATCTATCGTATGGAAGATCTATGTTGAGAGATAACACTGAACAGCAGAAGGTGGGGTTACTGAAGACAGATCGTAGATGGATGGATTTAAACAAGTATTGGCTGAAAAGTTTGTGTAGTTTGTTCTGGATTTGGTTTTTCTTCTCTATTTTTTTAATTCCATCAATTTACTCAAGAGATGTAATTCTGTGGAGTTATAACCTTCCAAGCTGCTGAGAATTTTAAATTCATGAAACTTTTATATCTTAAGCCAGTCCTAGCTGCTGCTGAAACACCAGGCTTGCCTTGGAGGGCATCCCTTTGGGACTGTACTGTTACACTGCCACTTGTCCTTCCAGGCTGGCTTCTTCCTAGTGGTTGTTAGCTCCTCATGTGGGCCGTTCCAGGGGATTCCTCCCTTCACTGCAGTTGCTTGGTCGGATTTCAATGTGCCACCGGTGATGAGCCAGCAAAATGGAACCTGAGCTTTGCTTTCCCAGGGAAGTTTTGAATGCTTGTGCCCTTGAGGTGAAGGTAGTAGTGCTCTTCCCTGCCCATCAGCAGCAAACGACTTCACTGGACCTGCACAGGCTCGCAGGACAGGTGCAAAGGTCACCAGGAGATGGACAGGTCACTCCCCAGTTTCACTTCAAATTGAAGCAGAGATTAATGCTGGTGTTACCAGCTCCTAAAACAGGTTAGTTAATGGGAGCTAACTGTGAGCTCACCGAAGCAGCACTAATCTCGCTGAAGTGTCTGTCTTTGATCAGCTCATTCTCTCTCAGCAGGCCGGAAAATAGCCACAGGACAGGAGTGCTCGGTTTACAATCACGTTAATTTTGCTTTAGGTTTGTCTTTAGCTGCTGGAGATTAATGAATCAAAAGGGTTTTTAAATTTACAACCAGTTCTCTTCTAATCACTTGGCAGTATTATTTCTGGCTGTTTTCTGCTTTGATTACCTGAGCTGGTCATCTAAAGGGTGCTGCAGTTCTGCCATCTGATTGTGGGGTACAGCTTTATATGTCTGGGAACCAGCAAGATGGTAGCATTGGGTGTTGAGGATGTTTTGCTTTTCCAGCTGTTTCCTAAGCTGTGTATTTGTTGCAACCATGTCCAAATCCACCATCTCCCTTGCTTCTTCACTCATTTTTGCTCATAAAACAGTGTTTGTTTTTTTATTCCACCAGCACGCATTAGATGTGGGGACTGTAGGTTTGGGATATTCATTTACGGGGAAGTGCGGGTGGGACCTGGGATGCTTAAGCATGAGCAAAGGGTCTGCTTAACGAGGTCTAAGGATAGCATTTGGATAAGCAGCTGGCATAGGGAATTGTAGGTTTCTTCAGTTTCTTGGGGTTTAACTCTTAGGGGAAACCTTATGTAGTGAAGTGTTTTCATGTCCTATAGAGAACCTGGGTATTGTGGTTCTGTAAAGATTTTATTTGAACTCTGGTACCCTCCAAAGATATTACGTATATAAAATTCTTTGCCATTGCAATTTACCCTTAATGTGCGTCCTTTCGGGGAAGAAAATTGAGTGAAAAGTGCACTTATAATTTAAGATTATTCTTCTATAACAGGAACAGTGATCTCTGCAAGCTGCACCTGAAGAAGAAAAAAATCTTATGTGGTAGGTATAGGTTCAGACAGTCTCTTGGGTTAGAAATAGTTGCCAGGAAGGTATTGCCCAAATGTAACAGGATGTGGCTCTTGTAGATTTTTCTTTAGCACTCTACCTTCCTTTTGCAGGTAATATTTAATTTACAGGAGTACGGAAGAGGTGTAACTTGTTATTGTTGGAAAAGTATTTTCTCTGACCTGAATGGAAATTTCTACAGATTAATATCTTTATGAAACTTTTTTTTTTAATTGTCTTGATAGAGAACAAACCTGTTAAGTCTTTGCATTTTTCTTTACTTCTCTGAGGGGGACCCAAGTCCTTGGACAGCTGATGGTGTGTGACACTGGTACTATTCCGGTTCCATTATAGCGTGAACGTGGCTGTGAGCATGTTTTTGAGCATTAAAGCCTGGTGCTAATACCCCTGATGCACCAGCTCTTATGTTGAGGAGTCTTCTTTGTCATGAATTCATTAGTTTCATGCAGAGATCGTATATAATTCTGATTGCTGCTTGCAGGGAAACTTTAAAGAGGGGAATGGATACTGATAATTACTGAAACACCTCAATTGTATGTGTGAGTGGGGAGAAATTTTCATATCCATTAACCTTGTAGTAAAACCCTGTTGAAGGGGTTTTTTTCCCTCACCTTTTTATGTGATGGTGCTATGTTCAGCTTCATGCAGAAACAGGAAAAGAGGGCATAAGTAGAGCCCAGCTTCTTTTAGAGGATTTTGTGATTTTGGCACTTGTATCCAGTCTGGTGCTTTGTTCACAAGCTTTCTTTGTTGTAGTTGAAGTAAACCATAGATAATTAATAATAATTTATTTTTGAGTAGTTGTCTAGTCAGGGAATTTATGTGCAAGGTAAGCATGGAAGTGATGCTTTCTTATAAATAGGACTTTAAATAAACAAAAATTAACTGCAAAAGGAGATGATGCAAAGGAGAGTGACAAGTAATGGGCTGAAAAAGTAGGAAAAAGCAAGAGGAACATTGTAGAACAAAGTTACTACAATTATGTAGTTTATGTGCATATCTTTTAGGACTTCTTGCCTATTTGTGTGTGTACACGTGGATATGCATATTCCATTATTTCTGCCTTGATGACTGGCAAACAAACATAGGACAAAATCAGTTTTGCATACAAATATGCAAGTGTTTCTGGATAGGTTCAAATTTTTAACACATGTATCATGTATTCACTTAGCTACAAGTAAAAATTGAGTGAGAGAATAGAGAGCAAGAGACAGACAAGTGAACAGTGGTTTACATATGCATGATGTTCATGACAACTGCTTTTAAATAAGGCAGTCCAAGGTCTGCCTCAGGAATACAGTGCCTGGGATGGGTGTTCCAGTGTGTGGGTGAAAGGCTGAAATGTTTTGAGCTCCTGAATACAGGATTTATTTTTGGGTGCATTGACTCTACTAAAATACAAAGGGTTTCTACTTGGGATAAATATAACTTACTCCTGGTTTTTGTTTTCTTTATGCTGTATGAAAAGTAGAAATGGTAATTGTGGAAATAAGCCACCAGTCTATGTGAGCTCACAAATTCTTACTGGTTATTTAGCAGTCACGCTGTCTTTATTGTACTTTCCTCCACCTGTTTCCTCCTAAATAATGTATGTTTGATCCTTTATCTATTAACAAATTTCATTTTAGTCTGAAAGCTTCCTTNGTGTTTGAAGCAGTGCAATAAAGGGGAGGTGTTCATAGGGAAGATTGATGTAAAGATTTCAGATATACAGGATTATTGTTTTCTGAGATTATTGACAATATGATTCCCTAGGAATTTTTTGCTAGATAAGTTTTCCATCTTTGAAGCACTCTGTTTTGCCTGGGGAGTCCTTATTTAATTGATGTTAAGTAGATACAGTAACTCCTTTCTGGGGTGGCTGAGTTCACCCTTCAAGGAGAAGTCTCTAGGTGTTCTTTGCTATTTTGCACAGGAGTATTTAATTATTCCAGATATTTAAGAAATAATGCTAACTTGTACAAGGTTGCTTTTAATTATGCTCTCATCTGCCAAACTTTGGGACTATTTTACCATAATATGAAAACAGGGACAAGTGTGATCTTGGAGTCTTACTTTAATCTTTGTAATGTGCTGGTTGTTTGCAAAGGTGATACAGGAAAGTCAAGCTAAGAATTCGTTACACAGCTAAAATCGTACACATCTCGATAAATAAAATCAACTTGGTCACATCAACATAGCCATAAAAATAGCATGCCATGTTGATTGCTGGAAACTTGGCAGGGGGAAGAAATGTTCAATCATGACTGTTGGAAAAGTGGAGGGAATAACTGGTTCCATGTGTTTGGTAATTTTCCAGGTAGTCCACATCTGTGCAAGTATCCTTTTTGTTAAGCTACTGGTTCCTTCCCTAATGGATAACCAGCAGGCTCTTAATATTTCTGTGTACTGTTGTGTAATGCAGGTAAATAATAACACTGGATATGCCCTATGCCTGGATAAATACAATTAGTTGCAATGATTCTAGAAAGCAATGAGCTACTGTTAAGCTGCACTTTTTGGAATCATCACCTTAATGCTTAAGTAGAAACTTAAGGCTTCTGCAAGGGTTTTTATTCGGTGTATGATCCTTCTACATGTTTCGTACTGTGTGAAATGGACTCTGCTGTGAGTGAGGAGCATGGTAAGGGAAGGGCTGAGCTCTGAAGCTCAGGGCTGAGAGCTTCTAGCAATGAAACTACAGCAATCTTGCTGTGTGAGAATTGTCCTCGCTGTGGCATCCAGATGACTGCAACCGAATCTATGAGCTGTCTGGTTTTGCTTTAGGATTTCCTTCAATGCCCACAAATTCTCAAGGCAAAAATCAGGAAGTAAAATTAATTTTTTGAGGCATAAATAAAGCGGTGAGACATTTAGGTGTTTATGTGGTATGTGTTCTCCACCCCTAGTTAGTCATGGCTGTGGAAGGAGCTACTTGCCAAATACTTGATTCATAACGATGCTGTACAAATCTTATCATGTAATATTATGAGGTAGAATGTAAATTCTGGGTGAAGATCTCTCCTAAAGGCTGGGTCTAAAGTGGTAACAGACGCAGATCTGGAACTGCTACCCTGCAGCTCAGCATCTTGGTGTTTATTTCTACTCACATAGAAATCATCTGTATTTTTCACTAAGCAAGAGACATGCATAGACTGCCCTACCTCTTTCCTGGGACTGTAACTTTATAAATTGATTTTTTTTTCTTTAAACTACATGTGGATTCATTTCATTTATCCTTTCATGTGCCCCATCAATGAAGCACGTAGGAAGATAAAAGTATTAATTACCTTCAACTACTAAGACTGAGAATAAATAGGTTTTCATATTGCTAGTCTCATACTGTACTATAATTAACAGCATCCAAGAGTGCAGAACTTGAAACAGATTAGAAACCTCAGTGCTGTTCCGCTTTTACCTTCAGCCCTGCAGCTTTCCAAAAAGTATACAGTGGATTTTCAGTCTAGTGGATATTTCTTAGCTGGCAACAGATAAAAGCCTTCAGTTTCCTGGGAGAGAACCAGAGCGTAGAGAAAGCTGGTTGCATAGCCACTAGTGGAATCCCTTTAATACTGGTTAGGTGATCTTGAGAATTTTTCAAATAACAGTAAGGAGAATCTCATTTTGGTGAGGCAGAGTTCATTCTTGATAAAGGGCCTTCCAGAAACTAGTTCTTTGTAACTATAGAAACACCTACATTTTCTAATCTTTGATGGAGAATGAGAACAGACTTTGCCGAGTTCTTGGTAAATCCCAGAGCTGATAGTGAATGCTTAACACATTGAATGTAGTAGGAAAGAGGCTCTTTGGAACTTGCTTCCAGTAAAACATTCTCTAAATCAGAGTAATATCCTTACAAAGCTGCTTAATAATGAAAAAGGTGGTCAGAGGAATGTAGTGGTGAATGTCCTTGGAGTTGAGAGAAAAAAGGCTGAAGCACTATAAATTCATTTTCTGAATCTTCCAGAAAATTATTATCTCTGCTCACAGCCCTGTTTTATAAAATTGGAATCAAACCCAACTGTACTTCTTTTGCACTTAAAGAAGGAAAAAAAATTTTTGGTAACACTAAATAACAGTGGCAACAATACTGACGACTACGGAGGTAACTAAAATCTGTATGACATGAGGAAGATGAAAGGCTACTTTAAATCTATAACTTTATAGATAAGTGTGCAAGTCACTAAGAAAGTGAGCACCCTACTTAAATGTGAACAGAATTTGATATGGAGCCAAATTTAGGTGGAAGGGTTACATCCTGAACCTGAAATCATTCTTCCAATTCTGATAGAAAACTTGTTGCTTTTCCTTTAGCTGTTAACAAATGGGACGGAAAAGCAAAAGACTGAGCAATGAGAAAGACTTCCTTGATGGTGCTTTTGGCTTTTGTTGTAAGGGGATTTTTATTTTGGAATACTCCCTCCCATAGGTAACATGCTTCAGAATGTTTGTGAAGGAATCCAGGGAGCAAAACAGAGTTTAAAAATATCAGTGTGTGCTAAGTCATATCACGCTAAAGTAAATAACGAGTGACAAAGCACAAGGTGTTCAGAGCGACTGTTCCTAAATAGTATATTCAATGCCATGCTTTACAGTTTCCTATTCTTCATGTTGCTGATTTTATAGATCTTGTCACTGAAAAAGGCTGAGATGGAGAAAATCTGCATATGTAATCAAACTTGCATAGTTTAATTGCAGCCACCTCAAGCACCTCTGTGAAAACTGTAATTTTTACATGGGTAAGAACCCTGCCATTGGTGGATGCCACTGATTCAATGCAAAACTTAGTTTGCAAGCAATATTGCTTGAGAGCAGTGATTCTTCTCTCTGCTAGTTCTCCAAAGAGAGGACAATGTAACGTGAATGTAGGTTCTTAAAAGTTCTCAAGGAGCTGCATGGGTAGTTAGATACACAATGACTCTTTAAGATGGTTTAGCTGTAATAGGAGATATGTGGCTAAATATCCATGCAGGTCTTGGAAAATATGGTAGCTGGGTTGTAACGAGCCATGGTGACCCCAATATGCACTTCAAACCCAATAACTCAGTGATGTTAGAGGAAACGTAACCAATGGTGCAAAACCTGAAATTTGAAATCAGTCAAATTATTTTTCACTGATGCAGTAAGAATCTTTCTTTAATGAGAGATAGATACTTCTGTTTTTCAGGAGTACACAGCAGCATTTTTTATGTTCTTGCTTTGACAGCTCTAAGTTAACTTTGTTTTATTTTTTTTTAAATTCTTATTGAGTCAGGTAAAGAATTTTCTCCCAGATTTGACCTGAGATTTCTCCTCATGCTGTAATTTCAGTTGTCATTCCATGCTGCTGGCTTAACACTTGTGCTTTTTCAGCTGAATGAGATATCTTGCAATTGTCACGACTGTTGTGTATTGTTAACTAAATACCATAAGCACATCTGTCTCTGAGAGAAACAGGCTGCAGTTTCAGTTAATGGTTATTACATAGGGCAAGTATCAAGAAGAGTGTGCTCATCTCCATTTTCCAGGATCACACAGGGACAGGGATGTGCCTCTTGCTTGAACTACAGAAACAAAACCCTTAAGCGTGGACCAAGATTGATGACACAGCACCCTTAAGTCAGTGCCGACTCTCTGTGAAAGATTGAGGCTGGCACTGCTCTCTGCAGGTGTCTAATATATCTCCCTCTAAGCCTGTCAGTCACTCAGACAGTCCCTGAGGTCAGGGGAACCGTCTCTGGTGCAAGGCAGTGCAGCTGTGCTGCTTCCAGCTCTGCTGCCCGGGATGTGGGTGAGGGAAACCCTAAATTGGTATCTGCCTGGTGCCTCCTACCGTGTTATTTGTTTCTCTTGGAAATACCTTACTTGATACATTGTATGATTTCATTTGTGGACTTCTTTCCTTTTGTTTTTCAGGCTGCGATAACAGCCCTCTGGAAGAGCTGGAAAATACACAAGTAAGTTTTAAAGTTTTTGGGTTTTTTTCTTCCTCCTCTGAATCATCTTTTGGAAGACCATGTCATTTGCCACTGTCTGTCTAGAGAGCATAGACTGACTTCATAATGCTGGAATTTAAATCGTTTAAGATCAGGTGGTGAGTTTTTCAGAATCTTGGAAGAATTTCAAGTCATGTTTCAGGTTTCACGGCAGACAAACTTGAAGCAAAAGTGCTTTCAAACAGTCTTTGCTTTCTGTCAGCATCAGTACAAAAGCCTTAAGATTTTGGGTGGGAATCTAGAGAAATATATATGTTGCATTTTTTGTTAGAATTTGTATAACTAGAGGCAGAAGAATAGCAGTCTATTTTTAATTGACCTTAATATCATGTTTTGGCCAGCATCTGCTCAGTTGCATGATTGCAGGTGATCTGGATTTGTGCTGTACCTTCAGCAGGGCAAGTGAGCACAGAGCTTGTGCAGATTAACCCGTGCAGACACCTGCATAGCTTTTCATCCAACAATGTGTAACAGATTTAGCTTTTGCAAAGTCTGTAGTTCTTGTCTGAAACTTCCTTGTGGCAGATGTCCTTCTCCCAAAGTGAGTATTTTCAGGCCTACCGTTCCTCTCCCACCCCCTCAAAAATCTCTCCATGATTTTATAAAAACTAAGGAACAAAGGATGCGATCACTGTCTGCAGGGAACTGAATACAGTACTTGGCATCCAGACTGTTGATTTTCCTGGGGAAAAATACAAGCTACTACTCCCTCTCCTGGCCTCATAGGGGAAATATATGGAATTGTCAAAAGGGGGCATTCTTGCTTTTTCAGACAAATGAAAAATAAGTCATAAAATAAGTGTATCGTTAGACCTGTCATTTAAGTAGAGTAGAAATTGCTCAAGTTGAAAGTCTTTAGCCAAAGCAAATATAACAGATGGAATATTAAATATCAGAAGTCATTTGCAGACTAATTTAATCCCTTACTTTGTGGACAGAGGTTTTATCTATTTTACCTTAGGTTTACCTAAAGCCTTTGTTAATTGATGAAAATGCCCACTGCTGTTACACATGCACTGTCTGTGTCTAAAAATACGTATCCCCTCCCATTGTCATTTAACTCTCAGAGGATAATTCTCTATATCAGTGAAAACACCAATTTCACAAAGTCCTGCCAGTGTGTATAAGGATTTTCTACAACTGATCTTGCACTTTGTTCTGGCAGGTGAAATGTTGCCAAGGAATAGTAGAACAAACTGTGTTCTTCTAAAAATTGCTTGAAAGGTCAAATCCTTATGTATAACCAATCTGGAAGTACCTCTGGAAATGGAGGAGTTACAGATGCCCGGGGCAGTCCTTGCTCATGGAAACAAAAGCAAATCCAAAACTGACTGTGCACATAGAGAGTGATTTTGGTTTTAAGCTTCTGTGTTAAGAGATGTCACCAAAGATGTTCACTTTTGTCTGAACACTTATGGGTTAACCTGCTAACAAATAGGTTCAAACTGATGCTGATAATTCCTGTTTTAAACCAAATTTTACTCTGCTCTTAGGTATTTCCAGTGTTTTTATTTGCTCTAGTGTTATGGTCCTTATTATTAGGTAGAGGCTTCGTATATGTGGTAATTAATATGCTGTACCTTTAATATTCTGGATCATCTAGGGGAAAGCAAACATATGACCTGCAATAAAAACATCACATCTGAAGATATATTTTTCCCCTCTTGCCTAAGGAATAATTTTCTTTGTAACTCAGTTTATCTAGTTAATGCAAATAAAAATTATTTCTGTACTAAGATTATAGAACATCTTAGTCACTGTATTTTAAAAAGATGCTACTTTTCCACCAAGATTGTTTTTCCACACCTCAGCATCTAAATTAAGTGTAGTGGAGTGTTAGGATTGGGATAAAGGTGTTTCTTATGCTAAAAGGTATATTCAGAAAGCACCAGCATGACAAAGAGTTTAAAGAGTCAGATCTTTTAAAGTAGGTAGCTGTGGGGAGGGCCATAAAATAGATTCGTTTTAAAACCAACAGAATATTTCAGTGATCTTTCTGTACTACCTTTCACCTCTGTAGTTATTTATACTTGAGGGAAGTGGGTGCAAGGCACTACCAGATACCCCTCACTCAGATTTATAAGCAATCACTAAGCTGCAGAGGAACAGGCAGTGTTTACACTGACAGTTTTCTCCTGGTCATGGAAGAAAAGCACTGGCCCCAAGCACTTGATTCTGAGCTCCTCATATTGCTGCTTAGCGAGGGTGGGAGGTTAATTTGGAGTTAACTGTGCCAAATACTTGAGTTTGTTACGCTTTAAACTGCTAATGTAGACATCCTCTTACAGGGACCTGGGTATTTGGAAAAGATTAAGTTGAAATGAGCTGGAGGTACAGAACAAAGTGCTGACAGAAAAGCAGTTGTAGGTATAAGGAAGAAATCTAAGTGTAATCTGTACTCATTGTCAACTCGAAAATAAAACATGAGCAAAGAATTTCAATTAATCCACTATGCAAACCAATAAAATAAAAAGGTTAAAAGGTGAACAGAAAACAGGCAAGATGATCAATCTGCTCCTTGATTAAGTGTTTTAATGTATGTTTTTTGGGATTATGCCTTCAAAGATATTCTTCCCCTACAAATACTATGACCAGTTTTAGGATTGCTCTGTGTGTATATAACTCTCCCATTTCATCCTGTTTTGTACTACTTTCCACCAAGTGCAGCTCCTTAGGGTGGACTGCAGCAGGATTTAAAAATGCAGATTGCCATTCTGCTTTGGCTCAGATAATGCCCAGGTGTGT
>VYZT01046437.1:7155-30606 GCA_013400735.1 Pomatostomus ruficeps
AAAATACTTATTCACAACCTGCTCAAACTGCTGCTATGAAAACAACTAGTGACAGAATCTAAGCCCAGTATTAGGTTCTACTTGTGGCACTAGGTACTACACAGAGAAGCAAGAGTGGATCTTACTCTGACAAGACTCAGGCTTAACATAGTGTCATCTTAGGAGCAGAAATCTGGCTTCGCAACTCTGTAGGCAAAATGGCAAGGGGCTTCTAAAATTATTTAGCCTTGGCTTGAGAACTGAGCAAATGGACATTTCGTAAGTCAGTATATTATATGCTGAGCTCTTCTGAATGCTCCACTATGAACAGATGAGCAGATGATAATTTTGAAAGACCTGGTCCAGAATTAATACCATGAGCACTGACATTTCTGGCCCTAAACTCTTCAGAGTACCCAATTTGCCTCTCCTGTCAAAGCCAAACTCCTAGGAGAGGTGGGCCTCTCCTTACCAATCAGAAATAAACCGCATGGAACAGATCCTCACAGAGGAAAGCACTAACTTACAAACTACTCCACAATAAAGACTGGACTACATTTTTTAGAGTCCTCAGTGTCTCCTTATAACATTTATACAGACACACATTTTCAAAAATGGCTGCTGTTTTACAACCTTCCCTTGTGACACTACATGCCAAGTAATTTTGAAAAACCTGTCATAGGTCAGCAATATCTGCTACCAGAATGACCACAACACCTGGTTCTCATTACTTGTAGCATGCTTAGAGGGCTCACTGATGAAAACAAGCACAACTCCAGTGCAGTTTAAGATGTCAGGCTTGCATGCACCATAGCTGGACTGACCCAAAGAAATGCACAAGCAAGGGACTCTGGCATGCACTTAGGCAAGAGGATTGCTTAAGTGTCACATATAATACGCAAGATTAAATGCAGTCATCTATTTTACAAAAAAATAGCTTCCACTAGAAGGTTGTGAAATATGTGAAGTATTTCAACTTTCAACGTTACACTGACTGTCCCCTACTTTCCCCATGGAAGTAAAAAAAAAGGCAAAAATCTAGTCCACTCTTTGGCAAAAACAAACACAAAATGTGATTTGCTTTATCACGGCCAATGTCCAAAAATCCATAGTCCATATTAGCCGATGATTTTTCTCTTTGGCTCTCAAAAATGGCTCTTTTTTAGTGGAATGTAGAAATAATAGAACATCCTGCTAAAATAATAATTGCGACATTTGAGCTCAATTCATGCCATTAAGCTTTGATCTCTGAGTGAGTGTAGTATCGTCAGCACACAGTCTGCAAAAAGCTGTGCTGCACAGCCCCAGTCACTTTTTCCAGCTTTTGACGCATCCTGTTTAAGGACAATCCGCAACTAGGAAAAAGGGTAAAGAATTCTACATTGCAAAAGGTACCTTTCTGCTTGGCAGCAACCACAAAGGAGAGAAGGAAGACACAGCCTCCCCAAGAAAGCAAAAGAAATCCTCCCAAAAGAAGTCCACAAGCTCAGGCAATGTTAGGACAGAAACACTTTCAACCACAAACCCTTCCACAGGACATTCTGATCACTGAATCATTTACACTAATCAGCCAGATACCCGGTCTTAAAAAGTGTAACACTGTCAGGTGCTCCATGATCCTACTGCAGAGTCGCTGAAGCATCACTGGCATTTCTATCTTCTACTAAGCAAAGTTATGAAGCCTTGTAGCTTTGTCATCACATTCATAAGGACTTTTTTGGAAAGGAATGACTTCTCCTACACCTTGCTTTTGTAACTTGCTGTTTGTCTTGAGGCAAGAAGATGACACCAACAGTGTCCAGTACAAGATTAAACTGCAGTTTGAGATGCATGCCTGCCCTGTAACATCAAAAGAAACTGTAATGTTATTTTCCTCTCCACCTTTGCCATTTGAGAACGTCATGCCATAAACCAGCACATGTTTCCAGTAACAGAACACAACATGGCTTATACTGCAGAAAAAATCACAGTGGTGCCTTTGAGATTCAGGGGCATAAAGGATAAGCTATCTGTTAAGGTTGGTATCTACACAACTGCACTGATATCTGTGGCACAGCTATAAGTAACAGCAAATGAAACAAAAATATCCCCGAACTACACAGAAAAACATCAGCCAAGAGAAAGCCTCTAGCACAATGAAAGGAAATGACACTGACAAAAGAAAGCAATAAACTGGCAAAGTCAGTATCTAGCAGCCACTGTCAGCTTGAGCAGAGCTGGACTCTGTAAAGCCTGCAATAGATAGGGCTACAAGAAGACCTCGGTTCCCACATGGCTACCATCCTACTGTGCCAGTATAGAAGACGGTAATCCACTGAAGTAATAAAGAGATGCCCAAGTACTTTTGAAATCAGTGAGTGTCAGCTATGAAGAGGAATCAATTTCTGATCAATCTTGGCAACTCATAAAGACTTCAAAAACCACTTATCTCTAAAGTTATTCATAGAAGAATATGAAGATAGCTGGCACACGATAAGGCAGCCCACACACCTGCTGAGTCAGGTGTGGCACAGGGCAGCTGGCTCAGAGCACCGCCAGAAACCATGTGCCAACCTTCCCGTTTTGCCTGATCCACAGAGCAAACAGTTGTTACTCACACTTTCTATTCTTCAGCTCCAGCTGTACCCCTGCGGCTGAAGCTTCTATCCTTACGGTTAGCACGGCACTTAAGGCCATGCAAAGCAGGCTCATGTATGCCTAATTCAACATCATGCACAGACATATCCAGGAAGGACGGATGACAGAATTTGTTCAAGTCCTAAGCTGCACCTCACAGTGCAGAAGTATTTTCAGGACAGAGCTCCATTAGTTTGCTCCTAAGGCTTCAAGGGACCAAGCACAGAGCTGAAGAGCTGTGGTCAACTAAATTTCAATCAAATGACTCCAAACAGAAAACACTTTAGGCATGTGTAGAAGTAGCATGAAATGGGAAATGCAATAAGCTTACAAGACAGCAAGGTAAGCAAAAACAAATTTTGCATGTTTTTTTATGGATATAGGATCTGAAACATGCATTTTTTATGTTACGTTTAGAATATCCTTAATGGTGCTGAGAAAGTTCCAGTGGAGCCAAAGCACACTTCAACAGACAACCCCATTTTGCAATTATGTCTGGGTTTGTATATGAACATAACTGGGAGGATAGATGTAGGGATGTGAATATTAAGAGCATGTCACAAGAACACGGAATGCAACTCTGGGAGACATGACTGGCAATCAGGAGAATAAAAAAATTATCCTGGAAAAATAAAATCTGTAGAAATCCAAAAGCAGATGGTATACAGGTGATTGTAGCATTTTGCTAGAAGCAAGCAGCAAGTCCAGAACTCTCCAAACACAGCAGAAAAACCCTTATTGCTTACGTTAGCATGAATATTTAAATATAGGTTTGAGAGAGATGGGAAACAAAGCAGTAAGAACTGCTACTCTGATTTAATAGGGTAAAGAATAATTAAAATATCTAAAATACCTTAAACCAAATAAATTCAATAAAAAGCACTTTCCCCATTGGCAGAACAAAAATATAAATGCAGGATCAATTCATTCAGTTTATTAAATGAGAACATTGCTTTCAGAGGAACAGTAGATTTTGAACTTTGGCTCCTTTACTGGTACCAGAAAGACATATCCATGGATCTGCACTCAGAAAAGCTCAGTGCTGCTTTATTGTTTGGATGAGGAGAGTTCTGGGGATTTTTAAACCATTCAAGTTTCATCCTAACTGTTTTTATTGGCAGTAATGGCCAAACTCTTGTTGCAGGAACATAATTAAAGTAATGGGAAGAGAAAAAAAGTCACCAATAGATCTCCAGTATATCAATATATTCTCATGAATACAGCTCTCAGAGAAAAAGAACATTCATCTTAACTTGCTTCTTTCTTTTTAAGGCACAAAAATTCACTTGTGAAAAGATGCATAACTCTAAAAACATCGGACTTAAACCCAGGTTGTTCACACTAGCAACACAGCCTGAAGTCTTTAAAAAAAGATGTGTTACCTGCTGAATGTGAGAACAAACACACTTTGACTTCTACCATAAAGAGCATAAACTTTGGTCATGCCATTGCTATAATAATGGTGACAGCAGATAAGACGAAACAGTCAAGTCATCACATGAAGGGCAGAGGTGCCGGGAACCAGGTTTTCCCAGTCCCAACCCTGCTCTTGTCACCTACATCACCAAAACTGCTGCTCCAAGACCTTCCACGTGGCTTAATTTTAACCTTTACTGAGCTAACAAGCACTGTGCTAATGAATATTGGCTGCATGGCTTGCTTGCTTGCTCACAGTAACAACTACTCATTTGGAAACAGGCTAGTAAAACTGCAAATTGTTTCAGAGACAAGCAAGTAGAGTG
Organism: Pomatostomus ruficeps; assembly: GCA_013400735.1. Classification (NCBI taxonomy): domain Eukaryota; kingdom Metazoa; phylum Chordata; class Aves; order Passeriformes; family Timaliidae; genus Pomatostomus; species Pomatostomus ruficeps. The sequence continues at coordinate 11,493 of VYZT01046437.1, forward strand.
CTAACACGTTTTGGCCACCTCTGTCTTCCACACAACCCTGCCCGCTATTTGCTGGAAAGGAAACCAGATCCCCAGAAGGATCTTTGAACTGTGTGTTAAAAGGCTGTGACTTTGTTCTTTCACAGAGAGTAACTCTGCTATCTAGCCCAAGCCAGAATAGTCTTGGAAAGGCTCTTTTGCTCTCCTTTTTCTGTCCAACTCTAATTGTTCTCTAACAAAGTCAGCATAACGCAAACCAATTTCATTGCATTAGAGAGAGTTCTGCTAAGCAACCCTCCTCCAGAAAAAAAACAGAAAAAGGTCAGCTTGTATGTGGATACTTACGCCATTCAAACGGACTTGCATTTTAATTATCTATGATCAAGCTTTTCTGCTAATAATCCAACAAATAAAGATCTGAATGCTCCCATTTTTCCTACAGTTTTAGCCTGCTGCGTCAGGAAAGCTGCATCAACAGTTTTCCATCCTACTCTGTCTCTCTCTCGGTCCTTGAAGCAAGCAAAAAACTTTTTCTCCTTATCACAAGTGCAAAAAAAGACAGGACTAGCTTTGCTGCCACCTATTTTAAAGAAAGGGAACAGGGTACTTCAGGTACTCCATTCAGTAGTTTCAGCCATGGTATTTCTTCTGAATTATCAGTATGTCTTCTGTACAATCAATAGAAGCAAGACCCATAGCTACATGTACTTTTTTTTTGGTGTTGATCATCTTTTAAACACTCTAAGCAAAGTCTTACCATGCTATTTTTTATCTACACTCTTAGTATCAGTAACTGCAGATGTGCATGCTCATCAACCACACAAAAAAAAATGTTTCAAGCATTCAGAATTCAAATCCTTAGCTGGCATAAATAAGAAATAACCTTAGAGAGAGTGAATTTCTGCCATGCCAGACCTGGAGAAAGTGGGCAGAGTCCCTAGCAGCCTCAAATGATCCAGGAAAATACGTCTTATGTATAAAATGTGTTTTACTAAACACAGTAAACCCTGACTCTAGCTCCTCTCACAGGAGTCATCAAGAATAGCCAGCCTAAGAGAAACATGACAATGTTTGGTCAGCCATGGCCTCTGGACTTATTTCAGGATTTGGTGTGTTGCCCAGCCTAGAAGACCTACATAAACACTGAGGGTGCCTGCCTCAAGGTTACTCAAACAAAGTGGTAGTTTGGGTCCCTCTCTGCTCCCTTCTGTCATCATCTTCGTGCTGGCACCAGTGCTCACAAAGCCATGAGAAGACTCTGAACACAGGATGCTGGGGTGAAAAAAAAAACCAAAAAAACACCAAGCAAAAAGAAGAGAGTTTGTTCTGAATTACTCACCCTGGGTTGGTGAACTCCAGTGCCAGCACAAAGGATGAAAGAGACAGGGAGAGAAGAGAACAGGCAGAGGAGGGGAAATGAAGCAGGTCCATTACTAGCTCACTAGCAACTTCCAATTACTCTGGATTAAACTTCTGGAGAAACCACACCCTAAGAAATACTGTGCCTGCATGGTGCAATGCACATAACAAACACTAGCAGAGCTGATCATATTTGGCCACAGACGGATGAGTTCAGCACCAATCCTCTTTCTGCTCTGTCTCTGTGAGTCTAACTCTGCCAGGTGAACTCACTGGTGAGAGAACAGGCTTGCAGAGATGTAGGCAAGGGAAGACTTGCTTTCTGAAATGTGTGTATTACACTTGATTAACAGGTGAGAATGCTTCTACCCAGAACCCACATAGAAGATCTGTTGTGACTTTGCTTAAGTCACTAAGGCTTATTCCTGCTACAGAAGACTAGTTTACTCTCGTATAGAGAGGGAGAAGTTCAGCCTACTGAACACTAGAGAAAAGGCCACTCCTGGAACAAAGGCCAAAATAAATTTACTGACCTTTTTTTAAGCTAATGGCGTTTCATCTTCAGTAGCCATCAAATGCTCCTGGTCAAAATGGGAGCATTCAGATCTTTATTTGGGTCTTTATCTACACAAAGCTGATAAATGTTTGGGTCTGAAAAAAATTTAGCATTACAAAAAAGGTTTGCTAGCAGCTGCTTGTGGCACACTGATTTATAAATGTGCCTCAGCCTCACTGTCTGAAGGGGCCATTAAAAAACTTTCAACACACATATTTGCACTGCTATGCAGCTCTATTCAGAGGAGATTTGGAACGAATATCCAAAAGATTACCATGACTCCTAGAAACAGTAGAAGCTTACATATGGCTGCACACAAGGTGTTATGTGTGTTATCCTCTGGCTCCATGTCCTTCAGCAGCAACTTATCAGGAGAAAGTTACTGTGAATAGTTTTGGGCTAGCCACTGGATTATTACATTCTAATGCCAAATTACAGCAAATTGTGATCTCTTGCAGTCCAGAGGCAAGCTGGTAAGCCCCTCAGAACACCTACAATGAGCATAAAAAACCCATGACATTTGATTACTTATTGCTAAGTGTTTTCAACAGGTTCAACTTAAATTCTACCATGCAACGCTTGTGTTCCATGCTACCAAACGTATATCCCCATCTTCTTTTAAGGATTAACTTCTAATTTTTACTGTAATCAGCCCCACCAAATTATGATTACAAGCAACAAGGTGTTTCATGTCACGAGTAAACACATCAAGCTTCTGCCCATACCGGATAGAGACTGTATCCCACAACTCTTACATGAATTAAAATTCAAATTCACACAGTGAAGACCTACCAACACCATTTTTACCCACTACATTCGTAAAACACTGCAGAGTCCCTGGTACTACCCATTTATCTTAATATCCTACTGTGCCATCAGAATCACGCACTGATGTTAGTGACAGGAAAGGGTCAGCATACGTTGCCATTCCCACTTGTCAGGGAGTCAAGCTGTGCCACGAACACCATGCACAAAAAGCATCTGCACTGAATGCTTACTACCATGACCCCCTTTCAAAACTGAGCAAGACTGCTCCCTTACAATAGCCTTTCGACAGCAGGCTTGACCATCTGTTGTTAATGGAACAACCCCAAGACACGGCTGTTCTCTGCAGTACAAGCAACCAACTCATTTTCAAAGGCGAAAATAAATCTTAATGCATTAATCCATAGCAGTAATTTTCAAAAAAGTTCAGCTCCTTTTAGGCTTTAATTTAGAAGATGTTTACACCCCTCTGGCTTCAGGGAAGTCTATTCCAACAGACTTAAAATCAACTTTGATCCTTTAAGTATGTTTTTGTGCAGACTTTAAAATCTCCGAGGCCAACAGCTTAGGGGAAAGGGAGCACTTCTGATAAAAACTAGGCAAAAATAGGGTTTAATATGAACTTTTATTTTAGAATCAGAGTATCTTTCCAGGCATGTTTTAAGCATCTGGGCTGCTGTGCAGCTCGTCTTTTGTAACAACAGCCTGATGATAGGTTGCAGTGTAGCACTCCAGACTTCACAACAGTCTGGCACGCAGCAGCATGATTTGTTGCATGCAACTGAGCCTCCTGCCCATCACAAAGGCAGCCAGATCGATTTTTTATTTTTATACTCCCCCACCATCCCAAGGCCCTCCCCTTATCCCACCCCCGCGACTTTACAGGATTCACGTAGGAGTGAAGGGGATGAAAACCCTCCCGTTATCTTCTAGCACCCACCGAGGCAGCGGTAAGGCAGCGGTAAGGTGAGCCACCCTCCGCGAGCGCTGCCAAGTCCGAGATGCCTCGCTCAGGAAACGCTAAAATAAAATAACTATTTTTTTTAAAATAAGCACATACAGCCACCACCCCCTCACACACACACACACNGCCTCTTATAGGGCGGCGCGGAGCTGCCCCCGGCGGGCCAGCCCGCCCCTTCACAGCCGGGGCCGCCCAGCACACAGCTTTTCTCCTCCCTCCGGGGTCTCCTCTCCCTCGCCTTTTCTCTTTGCTCGCTCGTTTCTTTTTCCCCTCTCCTGTCCTCCGCTCCCCCCTTTTTTTTTGTTTGTTTTCCCTCGGCGGCGGCTGCTGTTGGGGGCCGGGGGAGGGCGCGGCGATTTGCATGTGGGCGTGCACAGTGCAGCCAAAAACAAACTGCGGGCATGGGTATGTCCGCCCCGGCCCCGCACGGCGGGACGGCGCTCCGGGATACCCGCGCTCGCTGCTTTTTGTGGAGCTGCGCGCTCCCAGGTGCGTCGAGAAGCATCCCAGCCCCTCGCGTTGCCTCCCGCGCCTGCCCCCCGGGCGTCCCTTCCCGAGGACTGTGGGAAGAAAGAGCAGAAACCCGGGCACGGAGTTACCTGCGAGGTGGCAGTGCTCCAGCCGCCCACGTCTCCAGGCCTGCTCCGCTTCCCGCATCTCCTGAGCTGAGTTGGTCCAAACTGGGCACGGACCCGTCCTCAGCTGTACAGCTGCAGAGGTACTGAGTGTACCAAAAGTGTTGGCCTGAAAGCAATCAATCAATAATAAACAGCTTCAACAGGACCAGATGTCCTGTACTCCATGTTACTTATGGTAATAAAAAGACAAGGAACTGTGATAGGTAACACTGGAATACATATCCACAAGTAAGGATGAATTCAACTGTGCCAGTTTATGGAGAAATTTACCACTATTCACAAACTTTATAAAGACGAATCTCAATTTATTTCTAACAGTTCACAGTGAGCAACCTGACTTGCTCCAAATACAAAATCCATGAATGATAGTGTATTTTATCTACAGAGAAATGGCCTGGTCTTAGCAATTATTGTCTGATGGCTGAAGGTGTCCTCCCTTAGAAATTACCCATCATGCAAACCCTCTCAAATTTTTGCTTGTTCCATGTCAGGAGCACTATAAAATCATGCAGTGCGATTTGTGAAAGTATAGCAGTGCATTTTCAAGACATAAAATGTTCTGTGAATGAAAAGAAGCAATGCACGAAAGGCAGGCAACTCTAAATTACGGTTCCCTCTACAGACATAATGCACTGCCATTTCTCTTCTGCAGTGAAGTGGTTGATGTTATCGTTCATGCTGTTAATGCTCTGCCTTATTGTGAGCAATCTGGATGATACACGGTTACTGAGGGAACCGTGTCTTCGAGTTTCCTGGCTTTTATTTCCATGCTCAGACTACTACCAAGGTATTTTTTCAAGTGGCAGAGAAATACAGACACCTGAAAGCAAATTCCAGAGAGCTCATGTAGATTGTGATCTGAAATGATGCGCTGGAGTATGACAGATAGCAGTGAATATTCAAATTAATAATGCAGACCCTTCTACACTGAATAAAAGATGACACATTCATTTCCACAGTGACCCTAGCTCCTTCCCTTAGTACCTGTGTATCAACATCTCACAAATAGGCTAAGGGCAGGACAAAATAAAAAAGCTCCTGATTCTGGTCATCGTTTCCCCAGTGTAGCTGCTATATAATGTCACTGATTTCAACAGATTCGTTCTATTTGTACCTTCATCTGGTGGTTAAACTTAAATAAAAACAAGGTCTTTATTTAGTGTATAAATGCAGCTGTGTGTTTTTCACCATATGCTAGAGCATTTTTACACATTTCCAAACATTGCTGGATTGTAATTTTAAATTCTAAAACAAAGAATTTCTGCATGGTTAGCCAGAACACAGGGAGAAAGAGCACATTTAGTTTACAATCAACAAAGTGTTATGCCTCATCCCACATAAAAAGGAGTTTAAAAGAGAGGTTATACTGGAGGGAATTTTTAAAAGAATTAGTGATTTAACTTCAGTGGAAACAGAGTTATGTCAATATTGGAGAGCTGACAACTGCTCTGCTACTGATGTCTATTTAAACCTAGGTTCCTCCAAGGAAAGTGTGAGTTTTTGCAACATCATCAGACAGCTGGATTTTTTAAATTCTCAAAATTGGTGCCAACTGTTAAAACATTTGAACAACATTTTCCAATAAGACAGCAAATATACAGCTGTTCATGAGAAGTGAGTGAAGCATTTTATTTAATTTGTTCTGTTAAAATACCTGTAGGATGGTGGGAAATCTGTGTGCACCACTGGATACCATTTCTCCAGTTTAGCTTCTCCTTGTGGCATGGCAGTGATGTGAGGTCACTGAGAGACACAGACTGGCAAGAGGTACAAGAAGGATGTCAGGGGAAGGGGGCACAATTAGATCCAACGAGTAGACTGTACAAACACAACATCAATAGCCACACTGCGAATAGTTTCTAGGAATAATTATTCTTACGTTTGGGTGGTTTGAGATTTCAGGGTAGACGAGCACATATGACTCCTATAGACTTCTTGAAAACATTTGTACCTCCCAACTCCTTCATGATCAGCAAATATGCTGGCTTCTGTGTCCTGTGGGAGGTATGACAGGTCTTTGCAGATAAAGCAGTCTCACGTGGGACTTCCTGGTTAATTTAATTTATTGATGGCTAACACAAAATTTCAACTACTGATTCAGTTACAGAGAGGAAAAAGGCAGACATAAACAAAAACCTAGGGAAAGACCTTACTTCTTCCTTCCCAAGCTCCAGTTAAGCACCTCTTCTACCCCTTCCTGGTCTCAACATCCCTTGCTTTCAATGGGTGTTAGGATCAGTCCCTTTGCCCCAGTTCCTTCTGTGAGGCACTGGGCGATGTGGACAGTTGGGGTGAGTGTGTAATGGTTCTTTCTGCTGTTCCTTGCTTCTTACTCATTTTCCTCCACTGCTTCTTGCCTTACTATGCCACTGCTTCACAGTGAGTCCACCATGTGCCACAGTTCCCTACAAGGTGTCCCTTTGGCATGGAGTTGTCCCTTCCAAGACTGTGTCTCTTCCTTCCACGTGTCTCCTCCACTTCCTCCATCTCACACATTTCCTTACATTTTTTCCAGTGTCTCCTGTCCAAGGGGCTGCTCTTTTTAAAATATGTTTGAGTAGAAGTCCCATGAGCTGCTTTCACTTAGCTGGGGTTTTGGCATGCAGTAGTTTGTTTTCATCCCTTTGAACAGTCTGAGAGTGGCTGTAACTGGCACAGAGGAGTTTGTGGCCTCTTCCCTCGCAGCTTCCAATACAAAAGACCTGCCAGTTATGCCCAATATACAGTTCACAGGACATGCACTTTCAGATAAGACCTGATCCCTTGTCTCTTTTCAAAAGCTAGTCTTCTCCTTCAACCCATTCTCCCATTACATTGGCCTTGAAAAAGCAGCCCACAGTAGGGTCCAAGGCTGGGTGGAAGGTAGGGCTACAGACCTGCAACTGTGGGCTGCACCAGTTACTGAGAGGTCAGAGGACATGTAAATTGCTGTTCATGGGAAAGACATTATGTAGTGGAATGAAGGGGTGGAACTGAAAATAGGAAAACACGCTGTGTTCTCATGGGAGGAAGTGAGGAGGAAGTTGTTTCTTTGTACTTGTAACTTCTACAAGGCAACACACACCATTGTTAACTCAGCAAGATTGATGTTTCCTAATGTCAGGATACTACAGAAGACAAGCACACCAAGAAATGTCTTGGTATAAACCAAAGGCATCTATGACAGGTTTCAACAATAAAGAAAGCCACAGTTTAATACACCTTTACCTGTCAGCTCTTAAGATATTTTGTCTGAAAATCCAAGCTCTTTTTAGTCCTAGATGATCTAGTTTGGACTAAATTCAAGAAGCAGGAAAGACAGCAGATCAGCAAGACTTCCATTAAAAAAAATTACTTTACAAAGAAAAATTTTTTACTTTTCTCACCACTCTTTTTTACTTGGCATTCTTGTTGCAAAAACATAGCTTCGAGATTCCTCACTCTTATCTTGGGACACACACTAAAGATTATTTTGTATTTCAAGCATCTGTTCTGTCTTGGTTTACTTTCCCTTGATTTGAAATATCAAAGTCAGAGGGTGGTGACAGCTTTCTTGGAAAGAGCTTCCTAACTTTTAGGAAGACGTAATTGCATTGTTATTACTTTACAACAGCTTAGGCTCTCACTGAACATCCTATCTTCGATTTGTATTACCTGACATGGGAGTGTTGGTCACTCCAACCTGGTTGGCAGCCCAGTGAGTACAAGTGACTACAAGGTGCTGTTTACTGCAACCTTCCACACATGCTTTTCCTCTCATCCTATTTACAGAAGAAAGTAAGTAAGAGAGTTGCTGTTTAGTTATTGCACCTGCAAAGAAGCAGAAGGTTTAAAGACATCCTGTACTGTGCTCTGCAGTGGGAAAGCTTTGAAGTGCTTATCTGTGCCATGAGAAGAAGTGAATCTAGGAAGCTGCTGCCTTCCAATCAAAGAATATTGCAGGCCTGTCCCAGTGCCTGACGGGGAGAAAAGAGCTTGTGCTCATCCTCTCCGTCTTTCAAGATAAACTTAGGCTTCAAATTGGCAGCAGTCATTAATAAGATGGTTCTAAGTCCTTTAAATAAAATATAAGTATATTGTAGCTCAGATAGGAGCAAGCCACAGTTTAAGCAGTTATGAGAAACATTTCTTAATGTTATCTTGTGTTTAAGAAAGTTGCTTTAAAAGCCATCTCTCCTGTGGGTTAGTTGCCAGATGACTGATGTTGTTTTAAGAAGAGAGACCATCGTCACAAGCATTGCCTTGTAATTTCTAACACTTAACATTAATATAAGTAAAATTACATCTGCAGTTAGCTGTATAAACTAGGGTGCTGTGAAGCTCCCTGTTAGCAAAATTACTACTTTTTAAATGTAAAATATACATGCAGCCAAATACTAAGGTGGTAAAAATTCTTTGACTTTGACAGAAATAAACCGATTTTCCCAACCATGGACCTAACCTATAGTTTGAAGAGCAAGGAAAATATGTAGAGTTGCCAATTAAAATACTGGAAGTTGATATAAGGTAGAAATTCTAATTTGATGTGAAGTTTTTTCTATTCTCAGATTCCCCAGATGTATACTTTGTAATGGCATGCAGCATGAACGTATTTTTAACGTTTCACCCTTCCTCTGTGCAATTGTCTATCTTCTAAAAATTAGCCCAGAACAGGACTCTTGTGGAAATATTTCCATGTGCATTACATATGCACTGCCAGACAGGGATACAGGGATAGGCTGGCCTTCGTAAGCTGGGGTTTCTGTGCCAGCCATGGGAATGGATGGATAGCTATGCAAAATGTTAAAGTGCAATGTGAAATGCTTCAAAAATTCTGCACTTCATCTCCCATTATAAATTTATATGTTAATAATATCCCCGGTGCATAGAATAAGAAAGCAAAAATTCACCACAAAACAGAAATGAAGCCTAGTAGACATAGAACCTGATCAAATGCAAAGAAAGCCAAATAAAAGGACGCAATATGTTTTCATCCAACCTCAGTTTAGGTACTGATGGAAGAATCTTCATGGATCAACCAGGGCATAAACATCACCAGATTAAGCCCTTGACATGTAAGTTAAAATGGTCAATTACCAAAATTTCCTTGAGGTTAGCCAAATGTCATTCCACATCAGTTGCATAACTTTAGTTTCTTTAACCTTTTTTTTCCTTGAAAGATCAAACAAGTGCCTGTTTAAGATCCTTAATCAATCCTCATGGAACTCAATGCAACTTTTTCCTGAATAAGGACTCCTACACCAAGTTTGTTACTCCAAAAGCTTCAGCCTTTTATAGAAACAATGTATATTTGAGTAGCCCAATTAAGTCAGTGGATATATACACCTGGGATTTTGACTGCATGTGCTGGCTGTAGATTTAAAAGGATTAACAGACCCTGATTAACAAAACTTCTTTCACCCACAGCTTTAGAGCTGCAGACAACTACATTCAGTGCAAATCTTAGTGGCAAGGGGATAAGTTTAGGAAGTGATGTTTTTCCTTCAGTAGATAATGACATTCCAGAAGGGAAGAAAATGCACCATCATGTGTTCAAAACCAGCCTGCGAACCAGAAGGAAAGACAGGATGGAACTAGTCCGTAAGTGTACTGCTTGTTCCAGCACCAGCATGAGCAGAGGCCATGGAGGACAGTGTGCTGTCCCTCACCTCTGTTCTTCAAAGTTACACTCAGAGCAAGCCATCCCCAGGCCCTGGAAGGTTTTATTTACCTAGCCTCACTACAATACACAGGTCAGTGAGCCTCGTGACCTCCACACAAGCAAAGCTGTGGGTTTAGGCTCTCCAGCAGCTTCCCCAGCTCACACTGTATCCCTCATGGGGCTGGAAGAGTGCCTCAAGTCCTTCTGACAGCATCTCACACAAGTGCAGAATGGGTTGGGTTGGAAGGCACCACTGGAGGCCATCTAGTCCAACCCCTCTTGCTCCAGCAGGGTCCCCTCGAGCAAGTCATTCAGAAATGTCTCCAGATGACTTCTGAATATCTCCACAAAGGACTCTGCAACCTCTCTGTGCAACCTGTTCCCATGTTTATGAGGAGGGAGGATAAAGGCCTCCAGTCTAGCATAAACTACAGTACCCTCAAAGAAAGAGTCACCCTTTTTTGCTGTTGTCAAAACCATATCCTCCTCTTCTCCCATCTCCTGGCCTCTCCTGAGCTCAAGAGTACTCCATATTACTGAGCTTTTCTGTGTCCATGCTTACAATGCTTTCCAGGAGGCAAGAAACAGCTCTTTTACACTTCCTTTTTACATAGAAAGGACTGACACCAGGCTTTGCTTCTGTTCTCTTTATACATCTGAAGAAACATGTTCAGAAAGCGAGCTTTAGGACTGTCTTTTCAAATCTTGAGTTTCCACAGACATCAAGAAGAACCCATAATGCAGAATGAGGGATCTCTAGTCAAACCCGATTTTTTCCAGAGCTGCTTAGAACTGCTAGTCGGCTTCCACACTTATAGACCTTCAGTCTGCTCCGTAGACCCTAACTTGCTTTCCTCTCACTTGATTGCTCAGATTGGGATTTGCTTTGCGCAGTTGTTGTACATAAAAAATCAGGCAGCTTTTGAGTTCTGCCAGCTGTTACATTTTGCCCTATTGAAATATCTGCACTTTCTGAATATTTTCAGCACTTTTATCAAGGCAGTCAGTTTGACCTCTACATTCTTTAGCTGCTTGCAGGCATCCGGGGCTGGATCTAGGGTGTAGACAGTGTGCTCTGCAGACACAGTCCTGTTCTTGGCTTCAGGATGGGCCAGTTCCTGCTTCTGCTCATTTTGTCATTGTATGAAGAACAGGTATCACTCTCTGTGTCTGTTATTGTCTCGTGATTGTCCAGCATCCAAACTCACTGATTTCAGCGTCCAGATCCTGCCTTGCCTTCAAAAGGGGTTCTTTCTTTTTCTCTCCACCTTAGAAGACCTCCTTCTCACTTTGGTGCTTCTGCTTCAGCATATTCCCACCTGCCCCTGTTTGGAGAAGGACAAAACCATCAACCTCCATTTCTCTGTGCTCATGTCTTTACACAGTCATTCTCTCCTGCTGAACATGCTCCTAGACATGTTAGACAGACTGTCCACTAAAAGTAATAATTCTGTGGCTTCTATTTCTCCTGTTAGCTGTTTCTTCCATTTCTTAAGCATCAGAGTATCACTCATAATTGTATAGGATTTAGCTATCTTTACTGACTCCACTACCTTAAATGGAAAAAAATACTCTAGTAACTGTTTTTTCCCCAAGTCAGGATCCACTAGATCAGGCCTTTCCCAGGCAGCCAGTAAAACAATTTCTTTTTCTTGAGAAAAGTAATGTCTTCAGCATTAGCCCCATCAGAATTACAGAGCAATGAGATACCTGTTTGTTTTTCTTGATAGCTGTAAAAATTTGTTCACTTTCTTATTGTGCATTCAGGGAAGAATTTGATTACACTTGCTGTATTCTGTGATCTCTGTCCAGGCTGTTCCCTAAGCTGCTCATCAGTATTGACATTTATATCTTTCTAAAAGCAGTTATGATTAGAGACAACCTTTTTGACCAAGATTTCCAGGACTTCTCTTTAGTGGTGGGTAATCTACTGAACTGTTGTAGCCTGCCAGGAAGAAGTCTGCAATGAAAATTATTCCTAGCAATCAGCCCAAAACTATTAGTTTTCAATAGAAATATATAAAGGAATGGAAGGCACGAGAAAGCTGGGTATATAATATTGAAAGGAGGGGATGCAGACCATACAGAAAGAGGCAAGACAAGTTTTATTTGTATGCTGTCATCATTTGTATGCTCTCCCAAGTTTAGCCATAAGACAAACATGCATTCTAAATATGGTTTTGGCATATTTTACTTTCTTTATTAATAGAAATGAAATATTACCTTGATAAATTTTTGGAATCTAAATGCCAGTAACAGTGTTACCTCATAAGAAGCTATGATCAAGAAAACTATATACGAAACCTATAAAATCTCTTTTCTGTAAAAACATCTTTTTCCATTAGTGCCCTTAATACTGTCTATGTCATATGTTGTGCTAATCTTAGAGAGATAGGAGTTAATATAGCTTTGTATAGCATTCAATATAACTTCAGTTTTCACACACATATTTAACACATGTGGTTGTGATCGCTTTTAGAAATGAATTAGTCAGACTTTATGTCTCTTCCATTCCTGCAGGATTCTATTCCCTCTAAACATGCACTGTTCTGATTAAATGGGTAATTACTTCAGTAGTTCAACTTCAGATACAGAGTTTGTTCACAGAATATCTTTCATGTTGAACCAGGCCCACCTTGTTATTATTCATTTTCCCCATTCCATTTCCACTTTTTTGGTCATAAAAAGACATGAAACTACACGGATTCCTGTTAAAATACACAAGGGTTCTCACTTGCAATAAATGTTTATCAACCTGTCCTGGTTTCAAAGACAGGTATCTGCTAAAGAAGGCAGCAGCTTCCCTTAGAATAGGAAATGTAACCCCCTTCCCTCTGAATCAGTAAAATTTTGAAATCAAGGGGCTTTCAGGCAATGATATAAGAAAAGGAATAACAGTTCTTTACTTTTATATATATATATATCTCTATCTATATATGTATCTGTATATCTATATATCTATATCTATATCTATACAATGAGGCAGACAAACAACAACAATGGTAACCACAACAAGAACAGAAAAAACAAAACAAACAAACAAACAAAAAAACACAAACAAACAAACAAAAACCAAAAAAAACCCACCCCAATGAACAGTTTAGCAGTTCCCCTTCGATGCAGTCATGGTCACAGCCAGCCAGGGAGCAAGCTGGGAAGGCAGCGATGAGCAGAGTCCCAGAGTGTCAGAAGCTCAACAGCTGAATCGGGAACTGTGGGATGTCCCGGCAGGCAGGGAATGAGACTGGTAGGTGCGGCAGGGCTGGCTCCCTGACCACAGCTGGGAGAGGCTGGCTCCCTGGGAGGGGAAGGAGGCTTGGGGATCCCGAGTTTCCTTCCCTTGAGACACTAGAGTGGATGGTCGAGGGTTGATAGAAGCACGCAGCTGAAGACAGAAGCCTGCAGTGGTGGCAGATTCTCCCTGGAGCTCCAGCAGTCTCTCTTTCTTTTCTCTGGGTGTCCAGAAGCGAAGTCCCCTGAAGCTGTGCTTAGCTCTTTTTTCACTACTCCCATTCCCCCAGTATCTCTGCCCCCTCGAGAGGGAATCTCAGATAACAGGGAATCTCAGATAACAGACTAGCTAGCCGCACCCATCTCTGAGCCAACTCTTTGTCTTTCTTAAGTATCTGGCCATTACCGTTCCTTAGCAACAAATGTGTGGAAAAATTCCTAAGAGAAAGAAACAGAAGGGAGAAGGATCCCAAACCCCAACACATCCCCAAACTTCTACAGAAGAAGTTCAGACTCTTCTTCAGATTCAACCTGCTACTCATTGGGCTCAGTCTGTTTCTGTCAGGACAGAAAGATTCTATGCAGTTCACCTGCATGTTCTGCAGCCCCTTTAGCACATAAAGGTAAAGCAGCTCACTGACTCTGAAAAGTAAACTAAGGCTGGATTTTAAATGCTGCCAAGTGATTTTAGTCCTCAATTAAGCACTTGTCCCAATTTTTGCCACTTCAAAAAATCCATTCAGAGTTACAGGTTCAGAATTTTACTCTTGATCGCCAAGACTGATTCGGGAATGTTTGGGTCTGGACATCCGGGCTTCATTTCCCTATGTTGTTTTCAGTTCCAGTTAATGATTTTACGAGCCTCTCACAGATAAGTACCTTTGAAGCTACCAACAATCACTAGAATTTCTTCAGGACACTAGAATTATAGATCTGGAGCCACAATGTCTCACCTGCTTTTGTTTTCTACTTCTACACATTGTACACAATGATTATGGTGCTGTTTAAAGGTAATATTAATGATCCATTTATACATGTTCCAGTATGCATTATAAATAAATCTCTGATAGCAAAACGCTTATGCAATATTCCTCCCTGTGCAATTACAGTTTAGACATATAAGCACGTAACACTGCATAGATAATACTGTGCCTTGAGTAGATTACTGCATATAAGATCATTTGTAGCAATGTGAGTGTAATGTTGGTATTACAGCTGGGAAATCTCAGGCTGCAGGAATAGAACAAAGGTTGTAGAAATAACTGGGGACAGGTTTTGCTGTTCCCCAAATTAGCCTCTAAAAATGAAATATGGGTTTTCCAGCAAAGTAAGAATGCAAATATATCTGCTGTCTACAGAATAAAAAAAAAAAATTCTTACCCTAAACTCAGGGATAAAACGACTCCATCTTCTCCACCTTCTTTGTTCTTTCCTTCCACTGCCCTTGCTGCCATGGTTTCAATGAATTTAAAACAAACAAATAAGAAAATCTAGGAAGAACTAGAAAGAAACATGAAACAGCAAACAGGAAATGCATTAAGAAGCACAAACTCTTAATTTTTGTATCAGCCACAGATCAGAGCTTTCAGAGAATAATTACCAATGTTTTTTATCAGTTCTATCTAATTAACTTGTTCTTCATCAGCTTGTTACATGTGGACACATAGAAACAGCAGTGATTGTTGGATGCAGTGTGACTCTGCCTACACAAAAACAAACTTTTCCCTCTTTTCCAGAGGGAAAAGAAAAAAGAAAATATATGTTCTTCCTTTTCAAGGGTTTCTTTGGGTCATTTTTCAAGGAGAACTGAGCATCCTCTATGCATTGAGCAGCTTAGCTACTTTTACCCCAGTGCAGATGTGTTCCTGAAGGCTACAGCTGGATTATATCCCTTCTTATAGACTGCCACTCTGAGAAATGGACTGCAACCTACCACAGAATGACAGTAAGAAGCAGGAATCCATCTTGCTTTATACTATTACCTTTATGTTGGTGTATCTTTAATTCCCTCACTGTGTCAGCCCATGGCAATTTTTCACCCAGTGCTCAGGGGAAATTTGGATAACTATTCTATTAGGAAAAGTTTAGGTTTAGTTGATCCTACTTTGGAAAAAACATGGTGGAAAAAATTTACTTCTTAAGGGATCTTCTCACCCTGTCTTCCCATGTTACTATCCCTGCAAAGGAACAGAGCATAACTATAAAATACACCTGCACACTGCTATACCACAATCATACTCATCTGCACACACTGCCACAAGGGAGCTGGAGGAGGTGTCAAACCAATTACGACACTATGGCTGGATGCCCTGTTCTCACAGGAAAATATGCAGTAAAAATATCCTACTAGGCTTGGAGGGAGACCAGCAGTCAGGAGTTTTGTGTCACCTCCTCCTTTTGCACAGTATCTACCACCTTGGGAATTTCAGAGTAAATCTACTGCGTACTGTCACTGCTATCAAAGCTTTACGCAAGCCACTCCATTTCGGGTTAAAACTTTCCAGCAGTACAGGAGTTACTGGCTCCCCCACCAACTAGAAGTAATTCTGGAGACACCAATGATCAGACATGCTCTTCCTGTTTTGATAGTTGACCTGCCATGCACAAAAACCCAGATGTATGGAATTCATCTGTTTGGTATCAGCAAGTAATAATAGTTAAACATACCTCTTTGTTACTTCAATTCTACATTTCTTGGCCACTTACAATACTAGAGAACATCCTCACTGACCAATTTTCTGGCATGTGTCTAAGATTTGAGAACATGTGGTCTTGCATTGCATGCCTAAATTGTTTGCTGAGGAAAACTGGTGAAAGAAAAGTAAGGCTGCTTTTATGAAAAATAGCAACTGACTCTAAAATTAGATCAGTTTGTTAGAGCATGGTGCTAATAACAAAAAGATTTGGGGGTCCAATCCCCATATGGGCCATTTACTTAGAAGAATTGGATTTGATGATCCTTGTGGGTCCCTTCCCTTCCAGCTCAGAATCTTCTGTGAAGTAAACTCTAGTTTTTAACCTGTGTCTTCAAATATCAATAGTAACATACATTGCACTAAACTACATGTTCTCATACACATACTGAGTTATCACAGCTGCATGCAAATCCTACACACCTATTTTACCTATACTTCTTCAAGAATCTCAAAACCCTCATTCTTTCAGCTCTTTGTTCCCAGGACTGATTTGCAGACAACTAGTTTTTGTATTTGCGTCTTTTCACTTACAGTCCCTGGCACTTCCTAGGTGGATAGAAACTGCCGGCAGCTAAGATCTCAGTTGCTGTTTGTGTTCTGTGGAGTTTTGGCAGCAGTGGCACACAGCAGATGTCAGGCTTTTCTCCTTTCTTTAAGATGCACCGACCGACTTGGACCTGTGGATGGCCATGAAGCAGAGGCTGCATGCCACTGGTATAGGAGAGAGGGGCTGCAAAACAACACACAAATGACCCCACTTCTGACACTTCACAAATCACTGTCACTCACTTCTGAGTCAAGTTCCTTCCTGCTGCTCTGGGTAAGCGAAGTGATTCTGTGATATCAGTGGAGACAAGTTACAGACAAAGTCAAGTTGTGCTCAGCTCTATACAAACACAAAATAAAGGAGAGGACAAAAATCAGCCTTTATCTTTCCTACAAAACCAAGTTCAAGTTCAGTTGCTAAACCACTTGTAAACTTCATTTCAGCCTTTCATATACTCACACATCAAGATGACAGTATTTTCTGGTAATTGAAAGTAATAATTTCATCAGCTCCAATTCTACTACTCATTTATATGAATCTGCATTAGAGAACCTGGGCCTCACATGCATATATTAAAGGGAAAAGCTTTTCAAACTTTTCTGTCAAACCAATCTAAGTGAAAAGCTTCCTTCTGCCACATAAAAATGGCATCTGAATCCTGCATGCCTATGGCTGTAGGACAATATTAGCTATGATTAAAAATTAACCTCTCATAACAAAGTTTGTGTTTTAAAATTTTCACAAGCTTAATGAATTACTCACGTTTAATGAACTTTCAATAAATGGATGACTCCTCATCTGTTGGTGTTATTGCAACTTCAAATTACCTGGAGTACCTGGTTTGTCTCTTTTCTCTTTGACAAGACTGGTTTCTAAACCATCAAATCAATATTTATCCTGAGGAAAAATGTAGTACCAAAGCAAATATCAACAAACTTCCATGTGAATAGAGAGAGAATAACTAATGTGATTTATTGTTTATGCCAGTTCAGCCTTCACCCTCCCTTACACTTTCCTCCTACCTTCTTCTTTATAAAATGAACTTCATTTGTGCCTATGCCCAGCCTGTACGAACATCCCTTACCTGTTACTAGCAGCACACAAAGCTGGACTCCGTGAGAGGACAAACCAGGGTGCCCTTAGCTACATCGCATCATTCCAGACCAGTGTGAAAGCCTGGCTTATGTACATGGGGAGTTTGCTTTTTGAAGTCAGCAAGTCACTGAACTGCTGGGACAGGCTGCAAATATGTCTTAATTACTGTAAGACATTCCTCCATCTCCATAGACCATTATATTGCTGGTTTAAACACAAACTGACTTAGAGCTTGTCTACACAAGGAACCTACTTCTTAGCAAGGAAGAAAGTTAATTTACAGCTGAGTACTATTCTTCTGTGAACACATCCAGTGTGCATGAAGCAACCCACTGTTCTTTCAAGCTTTAAGTGAATTCAACCCCTGAAGACTATTCAGTTCAATGTAGATCAGACTTGTGAGACCTAGAGAAGACTAATCTGCTGAACATACTGAAATATGGAGTTTTTAGAAAGTGATGAAAAAAGCTATAAGAAAACCATAGCATTCCTTCCAAGTTATGTTTATTACTCATAGTAATCTGTTCTTGATATGCTTCTGCAGCTTTCCAAACAGCTGGCAGGTTAACTGCTTGAAAGCTAACTCCTAAGCTAACTCCTAGGCAAAGGCTCTTGATGTATCACAGACACTCAGGCACACACGAGGTGCATTCTGCTGTTAGTCAGGCAGCTGTTAACAGAACCATTATGTTTTCAAAAGGAAAATTAAGCCTTCCTGGTGCTTCATTTCCTTTTCCACGCTGTGCTGCAAAATCCATTGGCCTTCTACTATCCCTAAAACTCACACCAGGATTTCTTTGACAACTAAACTCTTCTTACTGGTCTGGCTCTTCTATTTTCAGCTTAACTGTTCTACCCATCAGCTCTTTTCTGTCCAATTTGATGTCCCATCCTTTCTGACTTAACACTGACTAAGGCAGACAGCGAAACCTTCCTGAAACATTACAGAATAAGACCTATACTCAGTGGGAAGTGGACAATTTCAAGACATGTCAGCATGATCTGAAAACATCCCTCTTCCTGTTGTATCAGTTACAGAGAAGTTTTCGTTCTTACCCAGAGAAGCTCATACAATACTTAAATATGGAAAGGTTAAATTAGCATGAACTTTGACTTCACTTTTTTGGTCATTGCATATTCATCACAAGTGAAGTCTAGTTCCAATCCTAGCTAAGCTGCTGAGAAAATAGGTAAAAAACAAGTTACAATCATCTTATTTTATATATATGGGCCTTAATTATCGCTTTTTAAATTAGAGGTTTGGAATCATGAGGGCAATGGTCTGACAGCTCCAAGGTATGTAGACTCAGATTTCATAAACACTTTGCATACAGGGCTGCCTTTCTGAGTGATCTGTAAGTAACAAAAGATAAAGCTTGAGCTCTCTTGCCAACACTAGATTGTGACTAGTACAAATTCTCACAGAGTACCACACAAAGCCCCTGTGATTCTGGGGTTTGCATGTACATTTAGATGCAAAAAGACAGAAGAAACCGTCTGATAAAAATTACAATGAACATAATCTGTTTTCTTCTGCTAGAAAAGCCACGGTACAGGTGAGCCCTAGGCATAGTGCAAATCCTTTAACAGCATGTAAAAGAAGATAGGCTTAGATCTATCCTTTACAAACACCCTCAGTCCCCTACGCCCTTACTCCTGACCAA
>VYZT01046437.1:30667-43618 GCA_013400735.1 Pomatostomus ruficeps
AAAAAAAAGAAAACAAAACAAAACTAAAAACAACACTTTGCCCAGGCTAAACAAGAGAAATTTAAAAATAGTACGAAGAGAAAGTTCCAAGTAACTTACAGGAAGAAACGAAAGGCTTTTATGTCCCTTCTATTGAATCTGCACATGAACTTTTAAGCCCTGGGCAAGGCCAGTGTTTCTGAAAAGAGGAGGAGGTGCAGTTGGAGTTTGGAACTGTAGGTCCTTTTTCCTTGCTCACAGGAATTTTATATATGGATGCACTACAGAACTCAGAGGGCAAGAAAGGTCCCACTGTAGCAGATAAAGCTGAAAATGCAGCTGTTCTTGGGTGACATTTTTTGGTAATTTTTAACAGCCTTTTTTCTTGTTATTCTGACAGTGACTGAGCAGAAGCATGATGAATGCTTCCTAGAATGGGCAAAGACACGCAAAGCAAAGCAAATTAACTTTTCTGTTTGGTCTATGTATGGAACAAAAAATATTATGCTGTTAAATGCAAAACATTACGGTCACCAAAGGTTTGGGCATCACTTAGTTCAAGATGCCCTATGACCTAGAACTGGACAGAACTTCTCTTACAAAGTGTGTATGGCTACTACTGAAACAAAAACATAGCCTTCTGTCAGTGAAGAATCCTCCTGACAGACAGTCTTTGTAATCACTATTACCCATATCCCCAGCCAGAAGTCAATATCCTTCTTTATATGCAGGAAACACAGAAAAAAGCTTCACAGAATAACAGAACAAGGATCCTCAAGGATCTCTTTGCATTGCAACTCCTGGCCCAGCACAGGACCATCCCCAGGAGTCACATCCTGTGCCTGAGAGCATTGTCCAAACACTTCTTGACCTCTGTCAGGCTGGTGTGACCAATTTCCCTGGAGAGCCTGTTCCAGTGTCCAACCACCCTCTGGGTGAAGAACCATTTCCTGATATCCAGCCTAAACCTTGCCTGACACAACTTCAGGCCATTCCCTCAGGTCCTTTCACTGGGCACCAGAGAGAAGAGATCAATGTCTGCTCCTCCTCTTCCCCTCATGAGGAAGTTGTATCAGTTTATTCCTCCAGGCATGTTCAGGTGAGGCAGGTTGTACTGGTACCAAAACATCTCCACAAAACCCTTCCCTTCTTTCCTTTTCAGGAAGAGGATTTTCCCCTACATTCTGCAAAGTTCCAGGTGGCTCCAAGAGAGACACAGCTGTAAAAGGCTGCTTGTATACTTTACCGTAACTCTTCTTAGCACATTATAGGCCAATTCAGAGAACTGCTTCGGTAGCAAGTCAAGAATGCCAAAAATCCCTCATGCATAGAGAACCTTTACATTGTTTATTAAATAGGATCACAGTATGCAGTTCAGCAGCCAAACCCAGACTTCTTGCATCCATTTGCATTCATGTATTTGTTATTAATATCTGGCCTGTAAAAATGTATATACTTCACCTTTCTTTTAATGCCACTGACATCAGCACATAAGACAATTCTCCTAGCCAAGACCCACATCCTGCATCTGAACTAAATCAAGCACCCCATTTAAGATTCATATGTCATAATGAGGCAATGTAAAGGCAGGAATAACGTATTACCCCCTTGCCACAACAACTGAATAGAAAAAGGAAGAGCATACATTAAACCTACAAATGGTGTTTCTGTGGCATGGACACTCTACCTTCATTTCATCTATCCAATATTTCCTTCAGGAACTGCTGAACTAATACAATTCCTGGTAAGGTATGACGAGCTGTGATGACTTCATACAGTGTCAAGATGACTGAAATCAGGGGAACAAAGAGAAGGCTTGAGACTGCTTGATAAGGTCTGTATTGCATTGCAGGCTCTGGAATAAATTAAAAGAGCAGAGGTTGAGCCATATGGTTCAGAATTATATTCAGTTCAACAACTAAAATGTCCAATTTATAATTTTTAATGGCAATCAAAAGAAAGAAAATTACCAGGCATATCTCACACATTTCCAGCTCCTAGAGAGCTGCAGTTATTTTCTGTTTACTACCTAGACTTCTCAACTTGCTGGGGTTGTAAAGCTAGATTTCAGACCCAGGCAGAGGCTTTCAGTTACTGCTGACAGGTAACCACATAAAAAAATAAGAGAACAGCATTTCTTTTACACAGAAAGAATTGTTATTTACATAGTGCCCAGAGCATGCCACAGGCTCCGAAGGGAAAGTTAAATAATGAACATATGATGTAAAGCAATAATCCTGCTCTTACTGTAATAAAAATGAATGTGCTTGCTTCCCTAGGCACAGGGCTGGTCTCCACATTCATTTTGCTACTGGACTAGCCATGTGTTTTTAAATTGCTATGCTGCAGAGGTTTGTTTTGTTTTGTTTTCTTTCAATACTAAACCCCTCAATTCCTCAGCCATAAAACAGGAAGAGATTATTGAGTTCAGCACAGTTCTTGAAGTCAAAAAGAGTTACTTCTCCAATAGGAAGGCTTTTGTTCAGAGCACAAGGCTGCTTAGACAGTGTAGATCTGTAAGCTGTAAGGAACAGGGAGTGCCAGAGAAATTAGCTTGTTCATTGTGCTCATCAGTGTATGTTACCATTTTGGCATGAAAAAAGAAAAGCTGCACAGTCTTAATAGAGAACTGTTTAAGAGGTAAGACACATCCATAACCCAGCTTCTGCAGTTCACTGTTATTTCAGGCCTTTTCAGTGCCAAATGATTGTGCTGACAAACCCTGAACAGTAGCTGGGCATGACCAAAAGACATTATTTGAATGCTCTACTCTCACAATCAAATACAAGTGCATGTATGCTTGCAGTCTCTTAATCTGCAGCATCTGTGTGCACACTGTGGGACAGTCTGAGCATTTAAAGCAAGTTTAAAGGGAGCTCAGCTGAGAAAAGTATCCAGATTTCTTGCATGTACAGAGAAATGTTCACGATTTAGTTTAATCATATGTTGGACATCCATTTGAAAACAGAGAACTCCATTTTTCTGGGAGAGGAAAGCTTATGTTACAACAATTAACTTCCACTGATCTTCTTTTGACTTCACATTCTTCATGATATTTCACTTTATTATTTTACCTCCATCCTGATGCAATAGCATTTATTATAATTTCATTTATTACACGTTGCCGCCACACATTTTATTGTTTGTACTACAGTAATGCATACAACTTCCAGCTAGTAGTTGTGTGCTGTGCAAGCAGCAAATATGAAGACAGTTATTGCAGCATATAAAAGTATTTCACATACCTGAAGCACTGTATTTTCAGTCTGTGAACTTCTATAAAAAATTAAGTCCCTTTAGTTTCATACCCAGCCTCATATATTTAATTAAATAATTTCAGAACTCTATTTATAAAATCCCAGTTACACAATTGAAGTCTTAATTTCAGCCTGGAGAGACTAACGGGGATATCTGCTAATGGGGAAAAAATCTGACCAAAAAATCCCACATTTGAGACAACAATGTGTCATTCTAGTTCCTAATGTTAAATTCCTAATTCTCAAAGGGAAGCTTAAAATGAACACTTAAAGATCCTAACTGCTGTGTTTACTGCACAGGACTTCTACACGAGGTATAATGGGAGTTCTTGCCTTTGTAGGCCAGATAATGAATATTCCATTAAACAGGGCTCCTATTACACTTGCAAGGAAACTGAATTGGAAATCTGTGCTATTTTTAAAGACAATACAGTTTACAATAAAATTCCAGCTCAACTGGCTTAGTTTCCAAGCTGATGAGACATGTCCAGTCTTGTCAGAAACATCATAGGGGCATGAGATTTCTACCATCTGGTATAAAATATCCTTCTTGAGAACAGCTCTCTTACACTTTAAGCTGTCCAAATTAGAAATGTAAAACCATCTTAAAATACAGTAGAAGAGGAATGATGTTTGAAAGTGCTGTGTGTCTACTTGCTTTTGAACACAACCGCTGTGAGACAGATTAGGAGATGCACTTGCCTGAAGCACAACATTTTCCACTGCTGCAGTCCAGGATTTCTAGCTACAGGTCTGAGTCACCACTGAAGTGACACAAGGAGGAACAGAGATCTGGAGGGAAAAAGAGTAAGGGCAGATGAAAAGGAAGAATGGAAAGGAAGCACAAAAATTACAAACACTCACAAACACAGACCCAGAAGACAATCCAAGACAGGCAGGGTTTTTTGAAAGGGACTGCAGTACTAGCTCTGTTACGCTGCTCTTCAAAAGATTGTTTTATCTACACCAATTTTAGCTTGTAATTCTGTCCTCCCAAGCACGCTGACACTTCTTTTAAAGTATAAAAACAGTTTTTTAACTGGTATGCTTGCAAGTCTACAGCTACTACAAAATTCAGGAGACAATAAAATTCTTTGAATAGTTGTAAATCAGATATTCTTGTTATACCACTAGGGAAACAAAAACTATGGCTTTGGTGAACTTTGTTTTCATGAGGAAGTCAGAAGATTCACTTTTATGTTTAATGGGCCCCCAGACGGTTCAGAACTTAGTAAACAGCAATTGTGCAGTTTCCCTTAAATATCCCTGAAGTGAAAGAAAACAAATGCAGGTGGAAAATCTACATCAACAGCTGTGAGCAGTGCAAGGGTTGGGGGAGGGGAAAACAACATAAAAGCTTGGGAAGCTGATAGAATGGTTACTTTCCTACCACCTCCCTTCACTTCCTATAGCAAGTCAAAATATTTCTCCTCATTGTATTTGTGCCTTTTTGCAGCATAGAGATGACCAGTAAACATCTTCAACCAGCAACTTGATAACAATGAAGTACTGAGAGTGTGAGAGAGAGAAGACATTCTTCCTCTTTACTGCTTAATTTGACATTGCTGTCCAATATCACGGTTTCTGCAAGTGTATGCCACAGCTCAAATAGCTAAATAGGAGCAATCTGTACCTCATGAAAGAATAAAAATATTTATTCATTTCTTTTGTAAGTGTTTAATGACAAACTGTACTTACATTTAATTTATGGAGTGGTATACAAAACCCGTGAATGTGTATTATGTTACAAATTCTCGCAGCATTAAATTTCCTTCAATTTGGTCTCTTGTAGACCAAAGGAGGATTGTTGTGTTGCGCTTTGAGAGCTCGTCCTTCTGTTAAGACAGTAAGAAAGAAAAAAGTAATTACAGTGTCAGAAATATCCACAAACAGTCCTGAAACTGAGTTAGAAGTCCCCATGGATAATCCATACCTTCGGTTCCTAGGCCACTTAGAGTCACCTTTACCATTCTTTATAGCATTGTCCTTGAAATGTAGGCAGGATCAGCCATGTTGTAACTACATACAATCCAAAAGAACAAACTCCTCACCTGATTTTTCTAGCTAATGACCACAGGGTAAATTTATGGAATTAATACAAAAGGCCAAATTGAGATTGGGTAAATTTCACCTAGAAGAAGCATGTACTTAAGCCTCCTCAGGCACAAAATTCAACCCAGCTGCAGGATTCGCATGTCTGGTGTCAGTAAACACATTATAGCGTACTTATTTTAGCTCTTTTAAAAACTGCTGTGCATGCCTCACCACTGTGGTTTTAACACTGTAGAGATATCCAGCTCTTACAGAGTGAGCAAGCATTTCAGTTCGCTCCTAGAAAAGACCTCAGAAAAGTATTCTTTTTACTGTTTTCTCCATCTTATACTGCAAGCTCAGAGAAGAATGGTTTGGTGTTGGTCTGGAGGTTTTGTAAGTCTCTTTTGAGCACTTATGGTTGATCCAAGATCAGAATTCTCAGTAGAAGTAATCCTTTCATGCTAAAATCCATACAGTCTTGCTGCAAGCTTTGTGCCCAACAGAAGACTCATTCAGGCAGTGTTACCACCGGGACTACTGAAAATTACTTTGCGAGGTAATTGTGGTGCAGGAAGAGCTTGCGTTACGATTTTGCTAGCAGGGATTAAAGGAAATGCAGAAGTATGGTTTACAGGATCGGGGGCGCTCCGCAGGAGTGGAAAGCGAGCGGCGCGGGCGGCGCACGCCCCGCGGCAGTGACCGGCAGTAACCCCGCGCTCCGCCACCCTCGGCGAGCGGCGAAAACACGCGCTCCCCTTGCCAGCGCTTGGAATGAGCAAGCTCCGGGGTATCCGCAGTGCGAGCCCTGCGAAAACACAACCTTTCGGCTGCAAAATAGGTGGTGGTCGTGGGAGCAGAGTGGGAGCCGAACTGACGAACACAACACGCACCGGCTCCTGCTGCACGGGAGAGTCGGCGTCCCTGCTAAATGACACCGCCACCCGCGTGGGTTCCCGGGGGAAAGGCTGAGGTCCTGGGGGGCACCGGGGCAGCAGATGGAGCCGGGGTGTGTGGCCGGAGGAGCAGGCTGCGGGAGCGCGGCAGTGCTGGGACTCAGGCAGCCTGACCGGCAGTAACCCCGCCGGGCGCGCCGCCGCCAAGTAGGTGAAAAGTAACTCGGAGTCATCGCCCGCGGGAAGCGCTTCCCCGCCCCGCCTGGCCCGTGGGGACGGGGGGGCTGCCCGCGGCGGGGGCAGGAAACGCGGGGGGGCAGAACAGAGGCAGAGATGGGGGATGGGGCGACAACGGAACAGGGGGTGCTGGTATCGCAGCACAAAGGAGCCAGAGCCTCCTCCTCCTGCAGATCCCCCACCTCTCCCGAAACGCCTCGTCCATGGGGAAAAAAGAAGTGCTTGGTACGTGCGTTTGCTGGGGAGAAGGAGGTGGGCGGGCACGGAGCCCCGTGCCTGCCCTTTTACTGCCCCAGCCGTCCCCGAGCTGCTGGGACGGGGGCGAGGGGTGCAAAGGGAGCCTCCCGGACAAAGGGAAGCGCTGCTCCGCTTCCACCGGCTCTCTACCAAGGCCCCCTGTCGGGAGGTCCGGGCTGCATGAGTGTCGGGTGCTGCCACGTCCCTCTCGGACACGAGTCGTGCTTCGGTCACATGTGCTGCTGCCGCTCAAACCCAAACCCAGCCCCAGCCTCCGGGCGGCCGCGCTCTGCGCCGAGCCTGGCACCAGCTGCGGTCGCCTTTCCTTTATGAGCCACTCTCCATAGACCTTTATTACCAGCAGCAAGGCTGTATTTAGTAACTTTAATAAATTATTGGTATTTGAACAGATTTTCATCTCTAAGGTGACAGAGACAAGACAAGTGGCGTCTCTTTAGGCTTACTTTTTAGTTGTTTATGATCTTCTTTAAGCAGCTTTGGCTATTCATGCTGCTGCTAACCCAGATAGGCTCTGACCTCCATGTTAGTTTCCAGCACGTGAAAAAGAGTCATCAACTCTCATATACATGCAATAGTGTGCATATGTTTGATTATGTATATAAACAGCATCTGAGATGTTAGACTTCATAGTGGACTGTGGTTAGGGACCGAAAACCATTCTGGGGAGAGGGGTGCCTCGGGCCAGCTGCTGTGCTGTCGCAGGGCCAGCCAGCAGAGGTGTGACTGGGCGACGGAGCATCCTGCCCGCGGCAGGACCGGAGCGCTCCAGCTGGGCAGCTGCCTGTTCCGTAAACAGCCACACAAGCAACTTAAAACCCCACAGGGACGCTAATAAATCTCCAGTTTTTTTGCTTTCTTCCTTCACTGTAGGGAGCATTTGTTTTGTAAAACATTAGGAGGAGAGTGGCTACTGTCAATAATGGCACGGCACAGGTGCTGTAATAGAGACAGGCTTGCAGCATCACGCATCTATGTTCATCTCCTCTCCCTCCTCTGGAATTTGATTCCTGCAAACTGCGAATAACTCACTGCAGCTATTGCAAGCTTCAAAAGGTACTACAATTTACAGAGCAAAAAGAGCACTGGTGTTTAATATTTTTGAGCTTTGAGTATATAAAGAGATAGGAGGTAGTGATTATTATAACCAAACAAAAATACAGTGCCAGGAATTCTGCAGGTGCTTTACAGCTGTACATAAAGCTACACGAGTGAAAACCTTGGTGGGTTCATCCTCTATTACCACTTCTGGCTTTTGTAAACACAACGTATAAGAGGTTGTTGGGCAGATTTCACCTTGAAACATGCATTTGACTGCATATTAGGCTGTTGCCTGATTTAACTATCTTAAACTGAGTAGGTGTGGTGACAGTAACAACATGTAGAAAACATTTTGCCATTACTCAATACAGTAGGTTTCTAAACCTGTGTATTAATTAAATCTATGTGAATTTCTTCTATCTTCTGATTTAAGTATAGAGAGATCATCTACATTTTTCCAAGACTGACGTGACCATGTTTCTTCTATAATGAAAATTCACTGCACACTTGGCTTTTCTCATTCCTGGGTCTACTAGTCTTCTTTGCAGATGCCCCAGAAACAATTGTTCCAGGTATTATGCCAGTCCTAAGGAAGATAAGTGTGTTTAACCTTGCAGAACAAAGTGATCTCTCACAACCTGAACACGCTGAAACAAAACACAGCTGCCCCAGAGGACAGCACAGAGGGGCTGCAATTATATTTCTGTAGAACTTCACACTTCAAGCCAGAACTTACTTTCAAATTGTTCAGGAAAGAACGTATTATTTCAAAACCCTTCATGTTTGTCCAGGCATTTGGACAATGGCATTCCTAAAAGCATACCATTTCTGTTTTATAGCACTCTCAGAAGTGCTAGATATCTCTCAGAACAATTTGAAAGTAAGTTCTGGCTTGAAGTGTTTACAATCCATTTTCCTAACACTGGAGCAGGTGATGTTAAATTCAGTCCGAAGTGGTAAATGGTAGACATTTTAGCATTTAATTTCAGGATGCTGGTTCAGAATTGGGTTTACAGAAAACTTCTCTAAGTGTTCACCTTGCTTTGCTCCCTTAATGCGTGGTTAAATTTTTACTGAAGCCAGTAAGAGAGGAGTTATCTCAGCCAATTACCTGCTGAAAATCTCAGTTATTAGGAACTGAAGTTTACCAGTTGGATACCAGTAAATTTGCAGTCTAACTTTACTGTTAGGACCTGTTATCCCTGTTAAACAGCAAAAGCTTGCCCTGACCTCTCCCATTAAAATTAGACCCTTGATTAATTATGTTTAGTTAAAGCACAGCTTTGTTTTCATGACCCGAAGATGGATCATGCCTCATTGCAGCCACTTAAGTATCATGCTTCTGGTTTTGCCTTCTCTCCAACCTACTTCTTCGTGCTATGGCTTTTCCCACTGTTTTGACTTTTGGAAGGCCCCTGGAACATAAGGATGATCTACTCACATGCCTGTCTTTTATGTTGACAACTGAGCCAGGCAGTCACAGAAGAGTATCTGGAAAAGCATGAGAAAGGAAGGTAAGCATGCAATAGAGTCACAGAACGGAAATGAAACTCAGGCCTCAGTTCGCATCTGGCAACTTAAGAGTGCTGCATTTTAGGCCTAGATCCTCATGCCCTTTTGAGCTCTGCTCACTGCATTATGAGAAGAGAGGGTGCAGCTCTTTTCATATCCCCCCAGCCATGCAGCTGCCTACTGATCAGCAGGGATTGAGCTGCATGGGAAATCTGGCGATTTCATTTCTCCGGAGCTTTTTAGTGCTGAGCTGTTAAGAAAATCTGTCCTACATAATGTAAATGTATTCCACAACACAGCACATTATTCTTGATGAAGTCATATGAATGCTAGGCTAAAAATTTGCCTCTAATTTGCTCTGAGCATACTGCCTGCTTTCAAACATGAGGTGAATGACTTATTGTAACCCCAGATTGGTTTCAACACCAAGTGATTAAGCCGTGACATCGAGACAAAGTAAATTAAGGAAGTGGTTTCACAGAGCAGGCTGACACATGACAGGCACAGAACTAATTCTGTAGCAAAAGAGGGGTGAGTCATGCATCTGCTACATGTGCTTTGGTTAAATTCTTGTGGATCTGTATCTCTTGTACATATAAAATCATGAGGAAAGGGGCTAAGCTTTCACAGCATGCTTGCATATAACAATACTACTGTAGCAGTACCTGCTTTCAAACATTTCTCCCCAGTAAACTAACAGATGAAACTGAGCATTTCTTGGGGTACCTGAGCATACCTTAGGGGCGCTATAACTTTCCCCTCTACTGCTGCTTTCTCACCCCAGCTTCCTTTTGTCTAGAGAGCTGTATCTCCAAAATCATGACAAATTTGCAGTGGCTCAGCAGGCCAGCACTCTTCTTTAAGGGTCACCTGTCATATCCCAGAAATTACACGAATTCCTTATCTTTTATCGTTTCAAAAAATGAGAACCAGATTCCAAAACCACACCCTGATCACCTCAGGGGAGCAGATTCACCATCATCAGTTGACAGGTTTAACCCATATCCCTAGTGAACTGCTGATGAAAGAAGAGAGATAGGTAGTTCCATTCTGGAGAGATGCAAAACTGCCATTTGTTTTTTGTTATGAGTAGATGGAGTCTTGCTGATACAAATAGGTGAAGCCTGGTGAGCACATGCACCTCATATTCTTCAGCCAACCCCCAGTCTATGCTTGCAGAGACAACCATCTCATCTCAAGTGAGTTCTCTGTAGAAGGGGATTATGACTGAACTTTGACACTGACTGAATATTTCTTGGAGGCATCTGCTTTTTGCTTTTATTTTTTTTAAAATGTACAATGTTCCTAGTACTGCAGCTACATAGGCATTTACCATGACACTTTAGATAGTGAAGAGACTGGAAACCAAGTGACCAAACTAAAGGAGATGACAGTGTTAGGTAAAATCTCTCTACTGCCCTGACTTTGCTTCTTCCAGGTGCCTGCTCACTTTAGCATTACTCAGGAAACAAGTCAAGGAAGCATGTCTCTACCTTTTCCCTGAAGTATTTGTACCGTAATTGCAGCTGCTCTGTTAGATTATCTTCAGTTTATACCAGAAGGTCCTGTCAGACAGTCACAAAATGTGTTCTATAAAGGATCGCTGCGCACTGAGAATTCTCCAGTTCCCTGACCTTCACATACCTGCTGCACTAGAAGCAGCTGCATTTTCATGCTTCTCATTGATCTAGCATGCAAATATCTGCTCTGCTGGAACCACTCCTCACGTTTTACACGTCTGATCTTTCCAAGTTCTCCCCAGAAGACTGTGAGATCTCATTTGCACTGCGAGTGTTTGCATTTACCAAATGGACTTAGCCTTTCCTCATCCTTCCTTAGCAAAACCCCCAGGTACTAGCTGCTTTTAAATAGATTGACATTGAGCTTCTATTGGTTCTGGCTACAGCCACTACTGGCAGGCTGTTGTTGCACAAGGCAGGCACTGCACTCGTGCACACTTAGGGTATTTCTCTTTCTTAACTCAGCTATCTTCTGTTCTTGCATATCCCCTGTGCTCTGCTGCTAAAGAACTTCCTCCATTTCAGCCTGGAAGTGCTGCATTCTGCTGGGCGATAAAGCAGCATGCTGCATTTGTGTAATATCTCTGAACTGAAGTAACCCCAATGGAGAACTCTTTCATTATTATGAGCGCTGGAAGAGGCCACACAGGAGAACCAGATCTTCCCGCCCTGAGTCACAAAAATAGGGAAATACAAAATCCTGTTTTCAGCGTTAAACAGCCCAAAAAGGCATCTGATTTGCAAGGTAATACATGCTAGAGGGGGCAAAGGACAGCTGGGTTCTGAAACATGCTGATATCATTTTGGAAATAACTATCTAGTAGTTAGATGCAAATGTAAGGAATTTTCCAGGGATGGAAGAGCCAAATTTTAAAAGCCATTTCAATGTTATGGAAAATCTCCCTAAGAGTTTATCAGCCTCTTCAGACTCCTAAGCACTCTGTGCTTCTTCTCAGAGGCACATATGTTTCTCCAGCCTGGATATGGAGATACTCTGGCAAATGTGTTCCTGTAGTTCTCCCTAGTGTACTAGCAGCATCATCTCATGCTGCTCATCTTAAGAGTGCTTTCAGCAAATTTTGATAGGAGTTTTGCAGTGAGTGAACCAACAGGACTTTACTAACACAACAGCTTGTAGGTTTTCATTTACCTGTAAAGGCTGTCAGTGTCTTAAAGGCTCTCCTCTAGAATGAAATCCAAAACTTAGGAGCCCAAGGATTTTGAAGTGCCTCCTTTGCAATAACAACAAAGCCAGGTAGAAACAGAAGGGCTTTTCAATATGGATGTTCACCTAATCTCACCGCAGGCAGAATTTTAGCCCTAAATTTACTGACTGCATTTTTTAATAGCAATCCTTATGAAGGCAGAGACCTACCAAATCAAAGTAACAGCTGTTTCCTTTGGAGTTTTTTCTCACTGTGTGATTTTGCAAACAAACTAGAAGGACAGCCTTTTGAAAACTAAACAGGATTTGTGAAGGGAACTGTTTAGAGAAAGCTCAGTTGCTTTGCTCGGTAGAGTGACTCCAAAGACTGAAGGCATCCTGCAGCCAGCTGCCTTATCCTTGTTTAGGAACTAGAAGCTGTTTTCTCCAGGAAGTTCAAGAGTGCAACAATCACAGACATTGCCTTAATTATTTTGAGATTGAGGCTAAACTGTAGTTCAAAGACTCTGAACTCACAGTGCAAAGAGGAGTCGAATTCAAACAACCATGGCACACTGTCTCCAGAAGAGGATGAGACTGGTTTTACCTGCTAGACTCACATGTGGCATCCCACAGTCATTTGACCTATATACTTGCCTTCACCTCAGCCAAACACTCTCCTCTGGGTTCCAAACCCCCTTGCTTTAAATGGTGCAAGGACTATATCCAGTAGTCCAAACATCTGGGTGCTTCCTTGAGTGCTTTTACACACTGCTGAATGATGGAAAGGGAAGAGCTGTAAAGCCTTGCCTGTTAACAAAGGGTGGGTAGTGATGGCATGCTGTTATTGGCCATTGCTGCTGGGTTTTATAATTAAATAAGTATTTGAATCACTGGTAGAGAATCAGAAGGCTGGAACAGGCAGTGCAAACGTCTCTTACACTGTCCTAGTGCTGAGATGAGTAGTTAGTCTCTTTATTATGAACAAAGCAAATTTATTCAAAACCCAAGTAACTGCTACCAAAGATAAGGGAAGATTTGGCCCTTGCTGCAGTCCCTTGATAGTTTTCTATTTCGTT
>VYZT01046443.1:0-34880 GCA_013400735.1 Pomatostomus ruficeps
CATACTGAGGCCTCAAAAAGTTGGGAGGACTTTGAAATGATAATGGCTGCTAGGTAAAATACCCCACTGAATCAGAACTGAAGTAACAAAAGTGTTATCAGATGTTTGAG
Organism: Pomatostomus ruficeps; assembly: GCA_013400735.1. NCBI lineage: Eukaryota > Metazoa > Chordata > Aves > Passeriformes > Timaliidae > Pomatostomus > Pomatostomus ruficeps. Next base: position 111 of record VYZT01046443.1, read on the forward strand.
GGAGAAAAATGTAATTTTCTGAATATACATACTGAATATGTATACCTTCTGCTTTGTACTGCACTTTGAAACGAGGTGGGGATAAGGCAGGTGAAGTTCCTATCCTTAGCCTGATTACCCCATCTATTGCATTTTCACAGGGGCAGATTGTATGGCTGGCTTTTGTATCCTCAAATTCCCATCCTGACACCCTGTTCTGTGCTATACACATATTATAAATATTTTGCTTTAACCTCTTACACTTCCTTACTCCATATGTTAGATAAAATTTTGTGTTCAGTCCTTCAGTCCTCAGTTTTAAAATTTGAAATGCTGAATGAGTACTTTACAGTGACAAAAGCTGATAAATCCTCTTCTGTTGGTATTTTGTGTTCAAATGGAACAACTTGCTGCAGAATTATAGAAAGAAGATTAGATACACTTCAGGTCAGATTCTGGATTTAGCTTGTTTAGTTAGGGAAGGGAGTAGACGTGAAAGAAAAGACAGCTGCTGGGGTAGAGCATCCATCCACCTTTCTGTCAGCTCTTGAACTTCATGTCAGTTTGTCGTGAAGCAGACTCTCTTTTAGGTCTTTGGCATGGGTAAAGCCATTGGTAAGGTTGAGGTGAGTTGCAGTGAGTTATCCTGTGCAACAGCACAGGGTGCATAGAGGCAGTTTGGAGGAGAGTTCTGTAGAAAAGGGCCTGGGCATTGTGTTGGACAAGCTGAACACAAGTCAGCAGTGCATCTGTGTCAAGAACACCAGCCACATTTTGGTTTGTAATAGGAAGAATGTAGAGAGCAGGTTGAAGTTATATTTTTTCCAACTTTTGTTGTCACTTGTGAGTCTGTAGCTGCATAACTATGTGCAACTTTGGGTTCCCAGTACAAGAAAGATGTTCACAGGGAGTCCAGCATGGGATCACCCAGGGGAGTGCTAGAGAAATAATACATAAGGATTTGTTCAGTCTGCCCAAGGGAAGGTTTGGGGGTGATCTTCGTGCTATCTTGTTATTTAATGGGAGGTTATAGATATGACCTCTGCTAGGAGTGTACAGTAATGAGTGAGAAGCAATGGACACAAGCTACAAGAGAAATCTGATTAGTTATTAGAAGGAAATAATTTTTCACGTGTGATAATGATTAAGCACTAGAAAAGGTGCCCAGCAAGGACATACCCATCAGTGAAAATGCTCAAAGCTTAACTGTATGTTGCTCATCCCTAATGACATGATCTAAGTTTGAAGTTAGATTCAGCAACAAATTTGGAGGAGGATTTGGGGCCAAATGGCCTTCCAGTCTAAATTATTCTGATTCCGTCAACCACCTAGGCCACCAATAGCAGGAATGATTCTTCTGGCGTTAACCTGGAAATACTTCCCTGTCACAGAGTATCACACATCCTGAATACATTTCAATCTCCTTCCTGTCAGTAGCTCCTGAGGTGTTGAGAGATGGACTGCATGTTCTCACAACAGTAAATAAGAAGCAAAACATTTTTGCTTGTTATTCAGTGTTTTTTTTTGCTTTTCAGACATAATATTTATCATAGGTAGGTACATTTTTAAACTTCATAATTTAAAAAAATGATGTATAGAATGTTGTATGCCAAATGGTTTTCAGTTTGTAGTGACGTAGAAGTGAGTTCAGCTTCTTTCTTGCTATAGGAAGTTCTTCTTTTGGCTCATCAAGAGCAGCTCATGCTCTTGTTTTTGACATTTCCTTACGTGTCTTCTTCCAAAATATGAAGGATATCTGGATATGTGCAGGAAGAAGTGAACATTAATTGGTTGATTCCTTGATAGTCATGTTTAGCTTAGATCAGTGACTTTCCCATTCTTATTAGGGACACTATCCTGCTTTTCTGGACTGGTTCTGTCACATCTGCTTTCAGATCAATTGCAGATGGGAATGAAGAATCAATTGCTGTTATAATTTATACAGGAATAAATGTTAATCAATTCTTTTAGTATCCCAATGCTAATCAGAGAGACAAATCCCCACAATAATCCAGCATATGAAAGTAGGTTTGAACTTTCTGGGCTAAATCAATTTAGAATGACTTTTAAAAAATAAACAGGAATATTTCTCTTTACTCTGCTCCTATCTTTCTTTCAGGGTGAAATATATATATATATGTATGAATGTATATGTATATATATAAATATTCTCAGATGCTTTGATGAATTTTCCTTATTTTCCTTTTTTTATTTTTTCCCTTCTGAGAAAGCTGACAGCAGTGGCTGAACATGTCTGTGGGTTCATACAAAGTTTGGAGAATGGGTTTAATGGAGGGAAGCAACCTGTGTTTATTGGGAAAGAACTAATCTGTGCCCTCAGTAATGGAGATAAAAGCACATGGCACTCTTCACAGTTCTTGGAAACATTAAGAATATGAAATATGGCATCAGACATTTGCTGTCTTTGTGCATGTCCCCATTTTTATTTTTCTGCCTTGTCCCTACCTTTGTACAGAATTGCTGCAAGTTTGAAATCTTTCCTATAAAATGAAAAATTTTATTTTGAAGAGTTTGTGGTCTGCATTCACAGGCACTTACAGTAAAAATTGAGCAGTGGGCTCACAAGCCTTTATCTCTTCTGCCTCTGCCTCTACAGGGGCACAAGTAGCACCAGCAGGTGTTTGAATGAGGCAGGCCTCTTGAGGCAGCTGAANGATGGGATGGGATGGGTGGGCAGACCTTAGTCAGGCGCTGGTGGAGCTGCACTTTCTGAAACAGGGACATTAATAGTTTCTGGAATCCGAAATTGTAAAAGTGGGAATGTACCTTGGAAAGAGGGAGAGGGAGCATCTTCCTTTCTAAATGCACCAGAGAGGATGTGGCTGAGCTGCCAATTGACTTTTAATAGCTGAAAATGCCTAATTTACCAAGCTGTTGCAATATGGACAGCATCTTCTGTTTACCTGTGCCGTTAGCCCATCAGTGCTTGGCTTCTGGTCATCTTGTCTCTTACACTTTCTTTCACCATCTAATTCTAGCCTCTTCTAACTCCTGCATTGTCTGCTCTCTTCCTGCCCTGCATCCTCTCTTGGGTCCTATGTGGCATGGGCTCTGTCAAACCAGGAGACAGATATGACTTGGAAAGCTGTTGGGTAGACAAGACCTTTATTTTATAAATTATTGCTTTAATTTGCACATCTCTGTTTCTTTCACCTGTTCCTTTTTGCCACAGAAAAAGTCTGCAAGATCTTAAAACAAATTCTGTGTTTCTGTTTTATGTCTGCCCAAGAGAGATGTGGCTCTGGCTGTCAAGTGCTCTCCTAAAGCCCGTGCTGAATCAGAAGTAGCACATCAAAGAGGTCTGGGGGAGGCTGTTTTCCACACCTGCCATGCAGGGCTCATTACCAACCACAGTGTATTTCCTGGGTGCATACATTACCATCAGCCAGGCTCTCAAAGAGCCAGGTGAGTCTCCTGCAGGATGGCTGGTCCCAAAATAGTGGTTGCTCGGGACGTATTTGGATAATTTTGAGAGTCACTGAGAAGCTGCATGGCGAGTGAGGCATACCTGCAGGAGATGCAGGTGCTCTGCTGTGGTGTCTCCTGCTGTCTCTGAAGGCTGAGAGCTGGGGAGATGGTAGGTTTGGCAGGGGCAGCAGAACAGGAAGATGTTACCTTCTCCAAGCAAGCAGTTTGAGACCAAAAAATGAGGCAACATGTAATGGAATTAGTTATAACTTTAACATAGCATGAATAGGTATTAGAAAAGTGCATGAATTAAAATGAAAGTGTTAAAGACGTTGGCTGTGGACTCAAGAGGTCTGTGAAGTTTCTGTAGAACCTTGTAAAATGACTATATTGCAAATAAGCGATAAAATATAGCAGTATGGTTTAAAAAACTGCATCCTAATCTAAACGATTTAAATGTGTGCATAGGCAGATGTAGCTGGAAATTCTGTTTATTCTCTGAACATAAACTCTTTGTTTCAGTACTCCACCATCTGTCTTCCACTTTGATGTTCTTGTCTGTTTCAGTTAAAATTGTCAGGGAGCAGCAAGAGCTGGTGGATCCCAAGGGATGGGGAGCAGAGGCACCCCTCACCCCTGCGGCACCATCCCAAGGGTCCTGACAAAAAATAAGCAACCCTACTTAGTACTGACGTTTTCTTAAGCTAATTACTGCCAGTGTTTTAGACAGTTGGTTTATCCTGATGCAGTTCCGAGGGCAGGCAGATTCCGCTGTTCCCTTTCAGCAGCTGCGCGCAGCCATCTCTCGTTGGGACTTTGTCAGCCACTGGCTTGAACAGGCACTTTAAAAAACTGTTCTGCATGTGTACAGTTTCCATATTTTGTCCCAAACATTTGTCATATTAATTTTCCCCCTCCTGGAATTCTGATTAGTTACATGAACAGAAGTGACTTTGGTATTAATGATGCCATTATATACTACACTGAGTCCATTAATAAATTAATAATGCTGTATCTTGTTTGTTTATAAATGAGGCTTACTGAGGGCTGTATCACATGAGAAATACCATCGATTGCTTGTAATTTAATCTAGTGAGTTTTTATGCATTTGAAGCAAAGTCAATTAGCCCTAGCTGAGATATTTCTAACTTCCAACTAGATTTCAAGTTTAATGCAAATAATAGCAACCTGAAAAAATGGGAAAAAATATTGCCAAAATTCTTTTGTTTTCAAAGTCCCTTTTAATAGCTATTTCTGTTCTGAAATATGGCTGCTGTCTTTATGCCTTCTTGTGTGTCTGAAAATAAGACTTTTTTTTTTATGTAGTCCTAAATTTGAAATATATTTAGATTGTGTTGACCTGGTCTAGCACGAAAACCTGGAATTTTCCCGTAATGCAAGATAAAATGTCATTAGGCAGCACAATTTGTCAACAAAAGCCTGTAAACTGCAAAGTTGTTAAAGCCTTTATTTTCTTCTTTCTTTGTCAGCTTTTGCATTGTTGATTGATTTGCTGTAGTGCTGCTGTCAGTAGTTTACCAATAGCCTGGTAGAATCTTGTGACTGGCATTTTGCCTTTTTAAAAACCACCTCATTGCTGCAGTAAAAAATTTGAACCTCTAAATCAGCTATCAAAGCTGTTAGCCTTCTTTTATTATTATTAATGTGCTCTTGGGAAAGGAATATTGAACAATAACTAGGAGCAAGTAAAGTACTGGAAATATGCCTGAAAAGGTCAGTCCCTAGGCAAGAGGCCTTTCGTATGTTATCTCTATTTATTTCTATGTTCTAATATAGCAACATGCATGAATCTATATTTTTTAATGGACTTTCAAATGCTGCTAGAGATCACACTCTTTAAAATATCAGTAATTATTTGCCAACCACACCTCAGCAGCATGGGTGATATTCAGTTTAATTCCTAACCACTATATTTTAATGTTTTTACATGTTTTTTGTTAAAAGTGGCAACAAATATTGTGAATATTTTTCCACATAATGATAGAAAAATTTTGAATATTGAGAAAAATGTGACACTTTGATTCTACAAATTCTATTTTTAAAATGTAGATTTAATGCAATTTTATTTTATGCCTAAGGGACCTTAGGTGAAGAAAGTGATGACAGAACTTGAGGGAAACTTTGGAAAAGTTGGTACTTCATAGCAAGCAACTGCAATCTGCACAGGAAATACTTCTGGAGGAAAATGCATGAATCTGTGGGATATCAAATGCTTTGGGAGTAATTTTGAATCTCTTGCAGGTAGGTGAATTGTTACGACCAAGAACCAGGAAAGCTAATACGAATCTGTAGGAGTATTAAGTGATTGTGTAAGAACTCTCTCTTTTTAGTCCTAAGTTGTAATAAAATAGTGAACTAGCTTTGATATAAAATATTTTGGTAGTTTATTGCTCTATTTATCTAATGAGAATTCTATAATATGCTGTTCTACTGACTACTTGTATGCTAGAAGATCAGACAATATAAGATGGTTTAAAACTTTTCACCAGTCAATCTTAACGGTAGGTTTTCCCTCTAGCAAGGATCTGCATATGCATGTTATGTGTGCCTAAGATACCAGTGCTAGTACATTTGTAAGATGCTTTAGAGGCTGCACATTCCTCATGTATTCAACCCTGAAGGTCACTGCTGATCTCTGTGTATATGGGAAATAATGACGTAGAGAAGACGCATCTGGTTTAAGCTTTTAAAGGCTAATCATCCCATAAAGGAACCTATAACGAAGTGGATTTTGTGAAATTATGAGAGGAGAGAAAGGTTGCAGACAGGAAGTTCTATGAGCTGAGAAGGTGGCAGTGAAAAGCAATTCTCCACCTGAATATTTTTTTTGAAATTCTTAGATTTTTATCAATGTTTAAAAATTCAAGATCATCTCAGAGGACATATTTAACAAGGCAATGATCACCTATTTTTTTTAAATCAATAAATATTTTAAAACGCCCAACAACATTAATTACAGAAATTTAGATTCCCTTCCTTTTCTGTCCCTGTATATCTAAGTCACATGTGTATATTTACATTATCCAGGTGGCAGCTGATAGCATGTCTTATTGGAAAATGGCAGCAAACATTGTTTATTAGCTCTGCTTAGAACTGAATAAATGCTTTCTGCTAGATTGTGACAACTGGAAAATATCATACATTTACCAAGCTGAAGATTAAGCCAGTCTTCTTCATTAACCATTTAACAGTAAATGTAAATGCAGGCACATTAAGTATTATTTAGAGGTATTGCATGTTCTACATCTAATTTAGAAGTCACAGATTGTAATGAGATTCAGAAGAGCCATTCCTTTTTGTTAAACTCTCTACTCTTTAGTATCATTTTGGCAAACTGAGAAGTCTTATCTGCCAAAACTTTTAATTCAGCACAGTTTTTCTTTCCTAGCACCTAGCAGCATCACCTTGGGAAATCTGGGATGACTGTGTAAATTGAAACAGTAAGTCTAGAGGAGGTGATTTTTCTTTAGCAGAGTAACCAAGGAAGGTGCAGGAAAAAACCCTCTTGAACAGGTAACATTTTGGGAAATCACTTCACAGTGACCTCTCAATTCCTCTCTCTCCAGAGAGTAGTTTGTAGTAAAATTATTTCTTGCAGAACAGCCCATTTCTCTTGGCTGCATTGCTCTTTTTCTTGGTTTTTTTGGTTGTTGTTTTCTTTCCCGTGGGTGAGATGGAGAGAAGAAACCGTGGTGGAGAGGATTAACAGCAAGACTAATTTCCACAAGCTAGATTCACAGATGGAAGAGGGAAGTTGTGGATAGCCCCATTTTCACTAATGTAGAGTACATAAGCACAATATTAGTGTGTGTGTATCTCATGCCTGTATTGTACTGTAGGTGTACATGAGAGATTTGTTTGCCAGTCTACTCCATTTTCCTATCTGAGCCAGGTCCTCACTGCTTTTCTATCTTGATCCCCCTACTTGGGATAAATGCTCTAAACTTTTTTTTTAAAGGCTATAAACCATTACAGGGCTGTACCCATATAAGAAGAAGAAAATACTAAGGATTAGTTTGTTATAAAGCTTTAGCCAGTCTATTGGGATTATTTGTAATCCTCTGTGTGAGATTTGTGTTTAAGGATAATGCTTATGTGTATTTGAAGTTTTTTATTGTTCAGCACTGCTTACTCTGTACTTCTGTGATAACTTTTTCAGGCAGATGTCTTTGCGAAACCTTCCCACTCAAGTTTTCTACTTTAATGCAGTTACCAGCCATTACCAGCCATAACTATTCTTAAAGCTAAAGGCCATATTTAGTCTTCGATGATGTGAGTGTGATCCAACCTAAAAAGGAATGAAATTCATATAATGTACGTTTTATGGAATATGTAAGGCTATCCATCATTTGAAAATTCTCTATTCTCATGAATTTGGGGGAGTTACATTGCTTTGAGGTGTTGTTGGGAATGATCCATGTTATGGAAAATGGTGGAATGGGTTTTACTAGCATGTTAGTTAGCAAATTGAAATGGCTGATAAGAGATGCAGGAGTTTGGCTCTTTAAAATTTACCACTATTCTACCCAGAAACATTGCAATTCTTCCAGCCCATTCAACTGGAAAATAGAAATCTCTATTTTTCAATGATGTTAAAGACTCTCTTTACAGACACAGATCAGAACTTGAGAGCATCTGGAAGTTGGTTATGTTTAGAAAACCTGAGATTAACAAAATGTTTTGATTTCCACACCGTTACACATTGCCAGACAGTTCTAGACCACGCTGGGCCTATTTTTTTTTTTTTTTCAGTGAGGCTCCTTGTCTCTGGGATATTTGTAGGTCAGAATCATCTACGAATCTGGATCCTGAGTGGGAAATGCAATGACACCTCTTTCATTCCTCAAGATTGAATTGGTAGATTTGAGATTAGATGCTTAGTGATTAAAAACACCTCCAAAGACCCCCAGCCAAACAAAATACCCCCAAACCCCACCCAACAAAACCAAAAACCAGCCAAGCTCTTTTGACTCCAAAATGGCCATCTGCATAATCCCATTTGCTCTCTGGCTGGTGTGTTTGCTATTCCTTTTTCTACAAGGCTGTCTACTAGTGGGGAGAGAGAAACTGCATGTTTGGCAGCAGTTTCCATTTCCCGACTTTCTTAGTTCTGGCATAAGCCACACAAGTATTCAGACTAAGAGAGGGATATTAGATGTCTGCTAGTGATGATGTTTATTTGTTTGTTTGTTTTTAATAATTTCATTCTTAATTGACATACAAGTTAAGGTGCTGTAGGCACAAGAACCTCAAGCCTTGTATTACCTTTTGTCACCTAAGGCAGGTTGTATTTAGCTTGTGAGTGGGACTATGTGAAGCTCTGCTTGTCTTGTTTTCCCCAATGCAGTCCTATTTGGGTTAGAAAGGAGGCTCCCCCACAAAGGGAAGAACGAGTCTGTTTATTTTGTAAAAATAAAGGTGTTGAATCTCTTTCATATGCATTGCATATGCCTTCTGCATACCAACCATAGGATATTTCAGGCTTTCAAAAGTGAATTACAAAGATATCTTTGAAGTTGGAAGATATTTAAATGTCTTTTTTTTAAAAGCTTCTGGTTTCTGTATGTTGGCATCCTAATTTTTCCTGCATTCCTCATCATGCATTCCTCTTTTCTTCACCAGCAGAGGGTTTTATAGTGCATCTAGTCAAATGTCAGGAGGTGATGCACCACTGAAAGTGTGTCACGGAAATCTTTTACTAAAGGTCTATTGAAAAATACCTGGAACAGCTGCAGGGGAGAAACATTGTCTCATTCTCACTGTTTTTCTTGACTCACGAAAATCTGGTTTGGAACTTTACTGAATTCAAAGAAATTCTGCCAAAACCTAGAGATGGCACATAAAGCCACAAAAATAATGGTTCCCCCTTTACTGAAATATGCCCCGATGTGAGAAGAACATGAAGACAGCTACTTATGGACTGGCTAGGCATGGCATGGGGTCAGCCTAGAGCCCAGATCATTGGGCAAATTCATGGTTACAGGTAGAGGCCAAGAGAGAGTCACTTTTCTTGTGTCATATTGCAGCCAACTGAAATGTCAGATCCCCTTCTGAAGAGAGCCCTCCCCTTCCCTCTCCAGCTTGGCTTTGCATGGGCACAGGCATTTATAATTAGCTCTCAAACCTGCCTCTCTTGTTGCTCAGAAGCTCAACCATGTATTTAAATACCAGATTTTAAACATCTACATTTAAAATACAACACACAAAATCAAATTAATGTGAAAATTGTAAATTATGTTTGGGACAGGACTACACTAATGCTTTCCTAGATATTAATTCTGGAAGGCATAAAGAGGGCATGCCTGCAGCAGGTTATGAAGGCAGAAAACTCACAAAAAGGTCTTGTGTCTTAGAAATTTGCCAACCACCAAATTCTTCAAGCTCTTAGGAAATGGAACAAAAGCTGTCCATAATAAAAGCAAGAGCTCATCATTCTTCCTAATTGGCTTTTCTGTTTAATTTGCAGTGCATTAAAAAAAAGGCAATAGTACCATCATTTTCCTCATAGTTGCTTCATTTTGAGGAAATCTCAGGACAATGCAGGTAAAAAGAAATACTTTCTTTTTGAAGCTTGTAGGAAGATCTTTTCCTTTTCCCTCCACCAGTTCCATGAGAGAGAACTTGATATATTTTCCCAAGGAACTAAATTCACTGAGAACTGGAGTTTACTCTGGAACAACTTCAGAACTTCCCCTTTTTTATTTCTCTAATGAAAAAATACTTGCTGCCTTTTTTTAAAAAATTTCTTTTTCCAGAGGCACTAAAGATCAAAGGGAGCCTTTTGCTAAAATAGGAGGTTGTTCTGATGTTTTAACCAGAAATTTTTTTCTCCTCCCCTGCTGCTTACTATGACATTGGCTGGCTGCACCTACCCATGCCCCTTGCTAAGAAATGCCAGTTTTATACTTTTGCTATGATTTGTTGAGAGTCTTTGGAGTATTTTAGACTCCCTCAGACTCCAAATGAAGTATTTATTTAAATGCAGCATATGCTGTTATCTTGCATTTCTTATAGCATTACCAGATAAATCTGGCATTCTTTTGTCCTCTGTGTGTTTAGATTTTATTATATCGCAAGTTGTATTATTCTTATTATATATTACCATGCACTGACAATACCTACAGTATTTGCAGATATGGTTATACTATCTCAAATTGTTGTAGCATAAATAATAGAAATACTGCCTTGCTTGTCCTCTTGATTCCTGTACTTTTCACATTTAGTACCAATATACCACTGGTTTTACTTCATCCTTTCCTACTGATTAAATAAATTTGTTTTTATGCTGGTGGTGTTGTGGGGCAGCAAGATCAGAGTGCTCCACCAGTGAAGGCTGGCTGGGAACCCCACATTGTAACAAGGCAGGTGGCCATCACAACAGGGGGCCAGGGTGCTGGGTGACGAGTCAGGACTGGGATTAGGTCTGGAGACAGTGGTCAGGGTCAGAGTCTGACCAGTGATTTCCCAACAAGTCCATGGTGATTGGGTCACGTCTGAAGCTGAGCCAGAAGGTGTGGGCCAGGGGGAAGATCAGGGTGGTGGGAGAGCAGGCACAGACAGAGTCACAGCCCAGGTGTGGTGCAGCAGTGAGGGGAGCCAGTGGCACAGCCGCAGCTGAAACGCAGCTCCCAAGGAAAAGGTGGGCCCTTCTAGTTGGCTTTGTGAGGATGCTTCTCAGCAGCATAGATGAGCTTGGACTCAGCTGCTATGCTGGACTTGGCTGAAAGCCCTCAAGAAGGATGCGTTCAGGGCCCTCACAGTGGCACATGTTTAATTTCTTCTCATTAGTGTGACTTCATCACAGGGTCATGGAAGGGCAAAGGTTGGAAGGGGTCTCTGGAGGTCATCAAGTCCAACACCCCTGCTCAAGCAGAGCCACCTAGAGCAGGCTGCCCAAGACTTTATCCAGATGGTTTTTGGGTTTCTCCAAGGCTGGAGATACAATGCAATTGAAAGCTGTATTGGAACCTGAATCATTGGTACCCAGGAGTTAATTAGCTCACTTCCAGCAATCAGATGCTTGTAAGTGATGCATCCATCAAGTTTTCTGCATTCAGTATGGGGCAATATTCCCCAGCCCCTAACCACAGCTGGAAATGCCAAGCAAGAAGTGCAGTAGACAACAATGTATTTTCTTTCTCAGCCTAGTTTGTTTTTTATAGTTTCTTATCTCAGTGTTGGGGTTCAAACATGTAATGTCTGAGTCTCTTTCACCTCTCACCTTCTGCTAGAGACCACTGATGTGAGGTTTCATGTGCAATGATGAGCTATCTGTGCACCTCCTTTCTTAGCTGAGCTTAGAAACCCATGTGATCCATAAAAATATCTAATGTCAACTTTATAGTATGACACTGATCTTGAGTGTTGAATAAATAGCTTCTTAATCCTTAGGACACTATGTTACCACATGGTCAGCTGCATGTTTGTGGTTTTTCAATTTTGTTCTTTAGAAACTGAAAAGAATATGAATTTTCTGTTAAAACAGATCCTGTTTGAGCTGTATCATGGGGTTTTTTTTCTGACCGTGTGCTGTCTGTTCCTAATGCCATTTTATTTCTGCTTGCTGTCCCTCTTACCTTCCTCACATCAGCCTTTTAACCCATATGCTTTCTTTGAGTACAGTGGTTGATGACCTGCTAGATCTACCTTCGTAATTGGATAGAATGGGTCTTTATGTCACTGCCAGCCCGATATTTAGCCTACTTTTGTCTTTGAATTATCTTTTTCTTGAAGACTTAACAAAATGACTAAAAGCCACTGAACATGCTTCTCAGCACTGAAACTTCAGCATGTTTATTTTTTTGTCTCCTTTCCCAGCCTTCATCCAATATTACGTAAGGAATTTGTTAGCTTAAAAATAATAACAACAGGAATTAGAAAAAGAATGGATGTGCATATGTTTTTATGAGGAAGATTTTACGTATACTTGGGGTTTTTTTAATCTTTATACCTTTAATTAGGGAATCTATAAGTAAATAATGGCAATGAGTCACCAAAAAAAGTCTTAAGGAAAAAAAACTGAGAAGTGAAATGCATGATAGATGCTAGAAAATCATGCTGGTTCAGAATTTCTATTGTTAAAAAGCAGTTTTCCTGAACTTGTGGAGGAGAATCCTCAGTAGTCCTGCACTGTGAGATTGTAGAGGTGGTGGGGTTTTGGGGTGGGAATTTAATTGCCATGGAATTTAAGTGCCATTTCTTGTCCTGTTCTGTACTATTTTGTAGTTGTAATCCTAGGCATAACACATGTGCAAATTTTACTTCACAAATGTGCTAGAAAAGCTTAGGTCTTCCACAGATGTGAAAAACACATTTTAATTTTATTATTTCAACAGACTCAGATTTCCATAAAAATAATGGTTATATCTCTTATAAAGCTAACCTGGGGTGGGTAAGAATTGGTTTTTTTTGTTTTGCCATTTCATGTTCAGAGGAAGCCTGGCATACTACTGGACTTTAATGGTTGAAAGGATTAGGGCACTGTATAGTGTTTTGCTTTTACTAGCATCTATTTAACTCCTGCATAAATTTGAAAAAAAATTGTGACTCGTTAAAAGCTCAACCTCTCGCCTTCCAATAATGTATGACTTGCAGTATGAAAACCTTAAAATTGAGATTTGAGATTGAAATTTCAAATGCTTAAAAGTTTTTTTTTAAAAAGAGAAAGAACTAAATTTAAGAGTTTTTCCTAAATAAATAAAGAAAATGCTTTAGGCAAAAGTCCAATTTAGGAAAGCAAGCCAAAAATTGACAGTTCTCATTTAGGAAATGTTTTTTAGATGAAGAATTGATGTTCATTTAAACAAAGTCATGATTCCTTTGGAGACAAGGTTGTTTTGACAAACCATTTTAATGTTATGACAGCAAACTTTTAAAAAATGAAATGCTTCTCAGATGGCATCCATACAGATATCTGGCAATGATTTATGAAGCTATTGTGGTGTTGTTAGTTAACCAAAAATTAATACTTGTCTAGCAGTGAAAGAAAGAATTTGCATTGATTATCATTAATGCTGGTATAATTTTAAAATGGAAGAATGTTTGAATGGTCTTATTTCACACTGTTAAATCCAATCCCAATATCTTGTTTGTTTGTTTGTTTAATTATACTTAGATTAAATTCAAAACAACCAGCTGATCTTAGCAGCTGGTAAATATTTACTGCTTATTTGTGAAATTCCTCAGAGCACAAATTTTTGCTTTTTCTGTGTCCTAATACTTATTCGATAAGAACTCATTCCTCAAAAATTGCGCTGTAGGAAGAAGCAGGGGTGGCAGGGAGCCTAGACATTCTAGATACTGGTCTTGCATGTGAAAAATGTATGTGGAAGTTCTGGGAACATTACAGGGCTGGATAATCTGAATGTTGCACATAAAACCTGTCTTCCTTGAATACGCACCAAGAATTGAGTGAACAGGTGGTAATTATTAGTGTCTTTACTGGGATGTACCTGTGCCCATGCTTGTTACAGCTCTGTTTAGCACAGCTTCATCCAACAGGTCTGGTATTTAGGAAGCCATAGGAATATTGGAAGAGATGTGAATTTAGATTTGTGTGCTGAACCAGTAGGAATCATACAACAGTGAAAGCCACCTGACATTTGCTTTAGAAAGTGCAGGGGAAAGACATTTACTTTTTGAATCATCCATCAGCCATTGGGTGTATGGACATATCTGTTCTAGGAAAACGTGATGGAGTGTTGTTATCCAGTAAAAGGTGTTACCTGTTCAGGAACTGTGTTTTGGGCTGTTGCACAGCACAACACCACATATATGTCCCATGAAGAAAAAGGATGATTGAGAGGTATGTGGCCTAGAATGAACAATTGAGAAGAGAATGTAATTGATCATTAAAGTCCAGTAAGCCATAAGACTCTAAGCATATGCAAAGGGATGTATGTGCATATTTTTTTGGTTTTGATACAGAATAAAATTAATGTATGAAATTTAAGGAGAAAAAACATTCTGTCAAGAACTAAAATAGTCTGCTTTGCTCCTGAACAGAAGGAATGTTTCATGAACTTGAAATTTATATTGCATTTTTTCTGCTTTTGTTTTGTTTTTTCCCTACCCAATTACTTTTCCTGTTGGAGAGCAGGTTTGGAATTTGATTAGGTGTTTTTCACAGAAAAAAAAATCCACTTATTTTTAGTCAAGTCACCAATTATATGAAGTGAACAAACTGAAAAGTCTAGATAAACTTGTAAAAGTTTTAACAGTGTACCTCTTCTTACCTCCAGTAAGATTAGATCCTGCTTTTAACACTGCGACTTGGCAATATATAAAAAATCTAGCTTTCTTAGCAAAGGGAAGTGTCACTTTACAGTGTGTCTTGGAATTCAGGAGTCTGTATTTAAGTGGGATAGATATTTTGGGGTCTTACTAATATCACCTGGAGTTGCGCATTAAAAAGAGAAAGGTAAACAGTTCCCAGACATTATGCTGTGATAAATTATGAACAGTGGGGACAATTGATCTCTCTTTCCTGTGGTATTTTCCTCAGTAAGGCAAGCACAGGATATTTTGAATTATTCATGAACTCTGTATGGTATTGACTGAGTCCAATCACAAAGTTTGTCTTGCAAACTTTTTTTGTTTATTTTACAATGTGCATCTCCTTTCATAACAAGATTATTTACATTTGCCACAGCTTGCTTCAGGATGAATCTGGCTATTTGTGAGCTCAGAGGAATGGTCATAGGGAAATGAAGGGTTACTGCCTTTGCTTAATATCTCATAAAAGAGTGAATTGCACTGTGCCTCTGCGAGCATGAAATTTCAGATCCTGTCTCTAAAAACATGTCCACGAAGAAACTTTCACTGAAGCATTCATTTAGAGTGGTTTTTTTCCCTTTTCCCTTTTGCTGTTTCTTTCATAATGGTATGTTAATTCTGATCCTGCTCTCCTGACTGGCACTTCAGTGCCTCGAGGCATTTGGGTATGGGTTGTAACACTAGTAAATTGCCACATGTATGGAAATTGCCCGTTTGCCACCAACACTGCATCAGAGAGGCAGCAGGAGGTCCTCACTTTCCTTCATATGTGCTCTTAACTTAATGCTTTTATTAGCAGGAAACTGCGAAGAGGAATATCAGGTTTTATTCTCAGGCTATTTTGCTGTGAGCTTTGCTGTCAACTTTTGCAGTGCTTTTTAGCACAGTCTCAACATTCAGGGATAACCACTTAATTAGCATCAGTTTAAAAACTAGTTTTGGAGGCAGGATACTGTATTTCGTGGCCTATTGGAATTCATGTTGCTTGTAAACATAATGTTTTCAAAAATATGTGCAAGGTCATCATGAAAACTAGGTGTGTTGATTTACCTGAAGTATCTTTTACAAATGTTTTACATGTATTTAATACTTAAGTTCATGCTGTGCATTGACTTTTTAACATAGCAACTAGACAATGCCAATGAGTTCATTCTTATAAGTTTTGTTCTTTTTTTATGTCATTCTGAGAAAAAAAATTCTTTGAAATGATCATTTACCAATGCTATAATTTAGAAGTATGTACAAAACCCACCCCAAAACTCCAACAACATAGAGCAATAATTTGAATTGCCCCAGGTTTTTATATAACTTTTGTGACAATGCTGCTTCAGATAAGGAGTAGTGAATCAGAGGTCCTCCTGAAGCACTTCGTTACATAAAAACTGTAATTAAGCAGTGGCTAATGTTTCATGATATAATTTATTTTCTTCTATGAAACTCATTTATTATACAGAAAAGATGTGATTGTGTTGTGCTAATTATTTTCTAAGTAGCAAAAGAATATGCTGTTAGGGGGAAGAAGTGAAGTTATTATATCCTGGCCCTACTGTCCTCTTCTGATGCAGTCTTCAGATTGAGTTTGGATTTTAAACAAATAAAACAGTTATGTACTTGTTATGTAGACCATTGGGAGATAAATATCAGAATTTATCCATACCTATCTAATGGAGGAAAAAGGGACTTCCACTTGCAAAATATTATTAGAATGGAAAGTCAGGAAATCACAGAGATCCAGAGGGCAAAAGAGACATAATTAGAAATGTTGGAGACATTCTTATGGCAGAATAAAAGCACAATAAAATAGAAAATTGGTAAAGATCCAGCCTGAAGAGAAGGCACAGTAATGTAGTATATAAAGGAAATGGCAGCAGAAAATTTAAAAATGGGAGTTGGTAATGTCTCTTGTTAATCCAGGGCAGTATGAAAGCCTGGACTAATAAATTTGTTTTGTACACTTTAAAATATTCCACATAAACAAACACTAAAGCTTATTTGGAATCAAATAATAATAAATTGTAGTATCATCCCTTTTAAGTCCTTTACACATGCATATGTTGTTTAAAAAGTTTTCTCAGGATGTTTGAGAGGGTAGTTCTGGAAAAGTTAACTATATTTTTAGAAATGTGATAAATTATAGTTAACATGGAACCTGGAGATTTCTGTATATTATTAATATAGAAAGAAAATTGTATCTAGGATAGCAGATTTTGTTTAATATTGTGGAGGATGGGTGCATAGAGACTGTGGAAAATCCTTGTTCAATGCTTAAAATGTTGGATGATCTGTAATCTGAAGGAACTGACATGTAGCAAGAAGTAAGGTGTGTAATGAGAGAAATATCTTTTGTCCTCTTGGAATGGCTGGAAGAGCAATAAACAGGGATTTAGTTTGCATAGTACCTTTCACGGACTTCTAACACTCTGCAGAATGGCAGATGCTCTAATGCTAATGCAGAAAACACAAAGAGAACAGCAGTTGTGGTTGGACGTTGGAGTACATGTTTGTATGTCAAGGCAGTGTCCCTTTAAATGTTTGGGCAGACACACTGCCTAATCATGATCTAATACCACAAAAATAACAAAGCAGGTGAATACTAGGTTTCCTGTGTAAGCTGGTATTGCCAACTTTGTGTGGCTGATGTTGATATTTGTGTCCCTTCCTTTCTCACCATGTTTGAGTGTTACTACTTTGTGTCTTTGGAGAACAGCAGACATTCCTCTGGAACTGGTGGCTTCAAAGAGGTGCAGGAGGCCACTTAGCAGCCAATGGCACTCACATAAGCAGTATCTTTGGCATATCTGTAGAATAAACCAAAGGTCTCCTTACGTGACTTACTAACACTGAACAGACTAGCCCTGGAAGTGTGTTATGTGTCTTTGTTAACATGGGTCATGGCAAGTTTCTCACATAGTTCCAAGAATGAGACTCTTTTTTTACATGATGCTGCTGCTGTTTGTGAACAATGATGTGATTACAGCACACCAGCCATCTTGCACCAGGCTTGCAAGTTTTGGTAAAACCAAGAGCTGAATCACGCAGTAGGGGTTTTGCTTTTCCTTTTCAGTGTTTGTAATGTCACCACTGCCAGCGAACTATAATCTAGCTGCATTAAATGCTGTAAAACATCTCTATTGCACTCCATTGTCACCTTTCCATCACCTGCAATAGCAAAACCAGGAGCCATTTATGCACCAGAGTCATACAATGGGTTCAGCAGAAACCAATAGACAGGAGGAATTTATGTAGGCAAAAATGTCTATTCTAAATGTGTCTGTGAGCTAAAAATATCTCCACTCAAACAGGGCAAGCAAGTTCTCTCTGGAAGCATTCTAAGTTGATTCATTGGCTTGAAAGAGTGAGGAGCACATTGAGAGAGATCCCCAGGAATCCTAGCAACAAGCCCGTTCCCTAAGATATCTGCTTGATGCAATTACACAGGTGTGGGTTGAATGCTGCTCTGCAATATATCTGTTCAGAGGTGAGCTTGCTATTCTGGATGTTATTTCTCAGTTAAGTACTTATCCTCCTTGGGTGTAACACCTGTGCATAATTTCCTTACCTGTAAATTAGGGATGTTAAAATATCTTTCAAGGTTTGCAGCAAGTTTTTCTTCTGGTGCTTTCTTCTCAGTTTCCCAGAATTTTGGCAACTGACTTGCCTGAAATTTTGGTTCTTGATCAAGATCATTCTAATTTGTTTAACAGAGTCAATGTTATTGTTCAGGTAAAATCTTCATGTCCCCTTGTACTTCAACATTGCTGAACATTGATTGATCAAAGATTTTGTTCTCGTTTCTGCTAGTTTTCTATACAGAACCAATTACTTTGAGTTTTTTAGTATGATGATGAACACAGTAAAGTTGTAAACCATAATGTTGCAAATATTGGAGGTGCACAAAAATTGGAGATTATTTGTGTGTTCTGTCATATGAATGATGACAAACAAAAGCAACCTCTTCTTTTCCCCCTTCTCTCTCTCACCAAACCAACTAATGTTAGACTCCCAAAACTCGTTACAACTAGGAAGTCAAACAGAAGCTCATTTTGCGACTCAGCTGTATGTTATTTAAGCTACAGAAGCAAGATTGCTGCTTCATTTTAATGACAAACCAAAATAAACCCCAAATTTAGAAATGCAGGTGGACAAAACCCTATGTGAACACTAGGGCTAAACTATCACCACCTGAAAATAAACCACATTCTATAGCACAGAAATGATTATCAATCAGATTTTCAATATTTTCCATTTTCACACAGAGCAATGGGAGATTTATCTCTAGTAGGCCGCCCTGGGGAAAAAAAAAAGAATGAGGGAAATAAAAAGAAACCTCTGTAAATGACTGAGAACTTTAATTGAAAGAAGAATGTGAAAGGTTTTTTTTTTTTCCCCACTAAATCTCTGGTTTTGCAGGACTTTTGAGGTAAATAACAGCTTTATCGAGAAATGCTAGGAAATAGTCTGAATATTCTAGAAACCCAAAAATGTAGATAGTAGAAGATACAGTAGAGTGTGATTTGTAGATGAAATTTTAAGTAAATTTATTATGTTTATTCTAGTAGTTATTAAGAAGCAGTGTCAGAATAGGTTCATACTGAGAGAATGAATGTATTGAATTAATTTATGAATCTTAGATTAGTGGATATCATTATACAATTGGTTGCAATTTTTCATTTCCTAGTGGTCTTTAACAACGCAGATTTTTTTTCAAACTATTCTTTATAGTTTTATGATAATAGCAGAAAATTACTATTTGATTTTTGATTTTCCTATTTTTATTTTCCACTCCAATCTATTTTCACTTTTCTAATAAAAAGAGAGAAAAGAAAAGAGGGCCCTCCAAAGAAAGAATTGGGACTTTTTGCTTATTAACAATGGAAAAAAAGTATTTTTTGTTAACGCTTATAATGCAAATAAGGTTTCTTTTAGTTAGTTTCGCTTTTGTCATTGGCCAGAAAGATAAAATGAACTTTTTCCTTTAGGTTTCTGAAATGAATGTGTATTCAAACCAGAAATGGTATTCAAAGTGTGTTCTTCTAGAGTGTTTCTTTCTACATGTGTTTCAGTCTGAAATTCAAGAAGAAAATGTGCTTTGTCTTTAAAGGATACTAGGTTTTGTTTTTCATCTCGTAATGTTAGTATAAAGTGAATGCTTAATCTTTTATTGAGGTTTTGTATCCAAGTCTAGTAGTGAGGACAGTTTCATCCATGCAATGTCTGCTGGATTATTGTCTGTGCATGGGCAGGGCAGTGGTGAGGGTCAGGCTTGATTCCAGGTTAAGGGGCGAGTGTTGGGTGACTCTGGGTTGGGTGCTGGATTTCATTTCCTTCCCTCTAAGCTCCAGGTTGGCTCTTGTACTTCTTGTCAAATGCTGCACAGCATTGACAGTTTTGTCAACAGCTTTTATATTCTGGAGGCTTTTGCTCTTTGTTATTGATACTTCTCAAGACAGACTGTGAGCTATTTTGAAGCAGTATCAAAATGTTTGTACTGTTCTTCAGATGTTCATTTGCCAAAAATACACTGTCTGTCAAAAGCCTCTTTAGGATCCTGGATTCTTCCATTTTCATTGCTTGCCCAGCCTGATGCAGATTGGAAGCACGTGAGGTTTTGGCATTAGATGGGCTACCATGTGAGAGAACACAAATTTTTGTCACGTCCTGTTTGTCACCTGTAGCCCACTGCAGACAGCACACCTGACATTATCTGAGTTCTCAGGGAAGAGTTACAGCCCAAAGCCGTAAAAGAAACTATAAAAGAAGCAAATGACACCTGCTTGTTGCAAGAGTCTGTCAAATGCCTGATCCCTCAATGACTCTGTATGTGAGAATGTTACAGCAGCCTGAGGATAAACTCACTTTCAAAGTTTAGAAGAGATTTTGTTGTCAACAGCTCCTGGCCAGGGGAGAAAGCAGCCAAGGGGAAGTCTGATAGCCACTATAAATGTAATTACCTCATTCTGTTCCTGCAGAGGCTGGACACAAGGTTTTTGAAGACTATTAAAGAACAGAGGTACCAATTCAGCTACTTTAAGGGTCCACTGTTTCCAGAGTTGTCAACTGTGAGCTCCAGGTGAGTGTTAGTTACCTTGGACTACAGGATGTAGCAAGTGATGGTCAGGTTTATTGAAGAAGGCTCTTAGTACTGATAAGGAAGCCAGAGATGATTCATAGACAGCCCAGTTTAACTTAATTTGTGACAAACTCATCAGGAATACATGTAGTTCTTAGTAGAATGGCTTTTTATTACACAGAAATGGATAATGCCAGAGAGATGCATTTTGACAAAGATCTTATAGAAAGCTTCTCAACTTCTAATTGTTTTCCTGTTTATGACTCTTTCATTGATAGATCTTCAGCTGGCAAGGAAAATGCGCAGGATTTTCAAATGTGTTTTAACCACTCAGCCAAACTAATCCAATTCAATTACCTGCCACTGAGGCAGTATGTTAGTCCTGTTCCTATCCTGTTGTCTGGTCTCATATTCTAATATTCTAAATGAGCATTTAGCTTGCGTGATATAGTTTGCTGTTTTAGGGAGTTAAACTTGTGAGGGATTGCAGTGCTGGTGTTTGGTTTTGTTTGGGGTTTTTTTAAACTGCTTATTTTGCCATGCCATGAACAGATAGACAGAGCAGTGCTGAGTGCACAGCTCACCATGGCCATCCGTGGTCATCAGACTAACTTGGCTGACTGGTGAGGCTCCATGCATAGGTACCTTTTTGTCAGGAAAGGGAGGTGTAAGGTGTGAGAGCAACACCACTGGTTTCTCAGGACAAAAAGCAAAATTCAGCTGTAATGATTGTTGTACAAGGGGCGATCATGATCTTTCTTCTTTGCTGGAGGAAAGGATTCTATGTATGTGATACTGTGAGCAAGAGAAAGTGTAACACTAGAAATGAAGAATGTAAATGCTACATCAATCACAGAAGATTTTTCACATATTGCAGATGTTTCCTTTTTAACTTAGCTTGTTTTCCTCTATCTTTTGTTGTTGACTTGCTGTTTTTTAACAGTTTTCCTTTTCATCTACCCAGCATTATCATCTTGCTATCTTAATGTTCTGTTTTGCAGTTTAGAATTATCAATCTGTTCCTTCATTGCCTGTCTTTCCTCCTTGGGATTCTAATTGACTTTTAATGATCTATTTCTGCATTGTTTTTTGCTATGTTGTCTACTTCTACTTTTCAGCTGCTTACTTTCACATCCATCTGGTCATGTCTTAATCTGAATTCTAGTCTCTGCCACCCCTCTTTTACTGTTGTAAACACCCTTCTCTTTACAAGAAGAATTCATGAGTCATAGGTTCATTCTTTTCATTCTTTTTAAATCTCTGGCCAAAATGTTTTGGTGTGGTTTTGGGGTTTTTGTTTGTTTGGTTGGTTTGGTGGTTTTTTTGTTGTTTGGGAGGGTTTTTTGTTGGTTTTTTTGGTTAGTTTTTTTTGTTAAAGACTGCAATGGATTTCTTGACTGATAAAACACCAGTGAAGTCTTATAGCAAGATGTGCCCCCATCTGCAGCAGCTGCAGGATGGTAGAGGTGTGTACCCAGGCATTGGTGCTGCCTGAAAATTATCCTCATCCAGGGTTTTAGTGGAGATCTTTAAGGCAAAGCAAGCAAAAAGTCTCTAACACGTACATGGGTCACTTCACCAAATTAAAGTTCCGAGTTGTTGTTTTTTTTTAATCAGGGAAATTTCCACCAGTGAGAGCTTGTTGGATTAAATGTGGACAATTCTGGTTGTTACTTAGTTGTTTTCAATGTTTCCTGTGGGTTTTTCTGCAGTCTCCATAACAGTCAAGATGAGGACTGAGCTGCTGGTTGCAGAAGGAGCTCTCGGGGATGACAGCATTTGGAGACATCCCACTCCTCTGGGGCTGGGACTCTGACCAGCCTGTGCCAGAGGGGCTGGTAGGGTGTGGGGGCAATGACAACACTGTGTGGTACCTTGGTGGGGCACACTAGGTTCCACTTAGGATCCTACAGCATGAAATCACAAGACAATTCGGTTACAGATCTTGCAAATGACAATGGCAGCAAGTTAGTTTTCAGCTGAACAATTTTGATTTTTTTCCCAAGCCATTTTAGAATAGCTTTCTAAAAATTATCTCTTTCAGATCGATCCACTAATTCTAGTGTTAGATCCCAAGCAAGCATTCATAGTTCTCATTGTAAACAACAAAAATGCTGTGTTTTGTTCATAATCAGAGAACATAATTTTCAAATAGTCTTTATGCTCCAGTCAGCAAGTTCAGCAATGGGCCTTGGTTCCTACCTTTCCATTGACAGATATTTGTCTTTCCCGGTGGTATGTAGTTTTTCCTTTTTGTTGTAGACTGGTCTTTGGTATATTAAATCTGTCTTACACTGGTTCTGCATCTTGGACTAAAAGGATTTTGTGAAGATGAGGGAATACAAATGAATCTCTTTCTGGCAGGGTTTAACCTAGAAGAAATTTCCCTGTAAATGCTCAAAAAAAAAAAAAAAAGGAGAATGTTATGAGTAAGGTAGCAATGAATAAACCAGTTAAGGATGCACCATCAAGGTAATTCATTTTAATGTATGTGATTTATCAATGTGTGTATATGCATCAAGAGAAAATACTCATATACAGAACAAAACTCTGACATGTTAGACGTAAGAGTTTGTATAGAAACAGTTTTTATAGTAAATTTTCCTCCAAAATTTCTCTCTTGAGAAGGTGCTTTAAAATTGGTTTCTCCCCTGAATGGGGATAGACTTGCTAAAAAATTCTGTGAGAAGGTAGTTCTGTGTGTTTTAGTAGATGAATAACATGTACTGAGTAAAACTGGAGGAAAGTCAGAATAACTTTTATTTTAGCATGAGGCTTTGGGTAAGGTGCAGGATATCGTGCTGTGCTGCAGCTCTGTAATCCAGTGAAGTAGAAGGCTAATAATAATTCAGAGACTTCCTTTTTGTTTGGTTTGGATTGCACAGAGTTCACTTGGAGCTTCCATTAGCCCTTCACTGTTTTGTGAACACCATGATCAAAATAACAATGACATTTGCAGGATAAGTGCTTCACTTAGAATGTTCAAAGAAGCAGTGTTTTCACATGTCGGCAGTCTCCTTAAGCAGCCTACCTGAATGCCTGAATAGCTGAGCAAAATGCAATCGTGCGAGCATTATCACGGAGATCGTGCTGTAACACCATCAAACTGTTGTATCCCTCTTACCTTCCAGACATCATCATTACTCAGCAAGAAGAAGTTGTGGGAACTCTGTGAGACCTGTGATAATGTGATCAATTGCATTTTAATGTTTGCCAGATCATTTTGTTAACTCTGGAACTCTAATTCAAGTTTTCTTTCGTTATTGCATTATATCTTATACCTTTATTCACTAATAATTTTTTGAAAAGGAGAAAATTATCAGTATGAAGTTGATAGTGCCATCCTTACAGGGCTGTTAATAAAAAAATCAAAATCATCTGGAGGTAGTTCTAAGCTTAGTGATATTTTTGAAGCTTAACATTTTGACAGCTGTCAAGGACTATCTGATCAAAGGAGGTGCATTTGATAAAATTTAATGGTTTGGGAGTCACTAGTAGTAATTAATCCTTCTTGCTTAAGCATTTCCTAAACTCTATAAATCCATTTAACTTCTTTAACAACAGTCCTGTTATCCGCTTATTGGGGAAGTTCAGATAAGTGTCCTTGTTTTGGATGTGTACTCTGAACAACTTATCTTTAGAGACATTGTTTTTAAATGGGAGAAAAATTAGAATTTACTTGCTTGAAAAAGAGGTCTTCTGTATTGCTTCTTCTCTCTGCACCACGCTTTTCAAGTTGGCTGGAACAGTTTGAAGGGTAAACGCTGGAGGCAAGACTAGTTCACTTGCAGTTTATATAAGCAAAATGGTGCAAGCTTTTCTATAAAACTGTAAAGTGATTTAATGATGGTATTTATATAAATACAAAATGTTATATGTTCAATAAAATTTTGAAGAGTTGTCTAGGTAAGTCAACAAGAAAGCAATTTTCTTTCACTCCAGTTAATTTGTTCACAGGGAACATATCTTCTGAATAAACAAGCAAATCTAATCACTATGACTTAAAACACAATAATCGGTTTTTAATATAGAAGTGTGTAGGAATCTAGAGTTCTGAAAATAACACCACATATATCATCTTAGATTTAAGACTCAGGCTGAGAAGTCAAGTCACTGAGTCTCATGTCTCCTATCCAGGCTGAAGTAGATAGAGGGGAATGCACAGAAGGTTTTCAAAATATTCAGACTAAGTGCTGACAGTCTCTTGAATTCACGGAACTTCTTAAATGGGGGACATATTTTAATTCAGTCTGACCTGTTTGATTCTTACTTCTAAATGAGGCTGTTTTCATGTTGTTTAATAAAATAGAAAAGCCTGCTTCAGAGCAAAACTCGACATACTCTCATGGTTTAGATAATGCATATCACTAGAAACACGACCCGTTTATTTCTTCTATGACTCTAAAGACATTTTACTGATATTAATTACTTGTCTAGAAGCCATATCTCATTTCATAAGGGTTTTTTTCTGTAGATGGTGCAGACCCGTATACTTAGTTTCAGAGATAGCGAAATTTAGAATAATACATATGCCATGTATTTCCACAGGGCCTTGGCCTTTATCAGCTGAGCTAATGTACCTGTCATGCTACTTAAGCAGTATTAAGTGAAAATAACAGCTTACATCCAATTTAAAAGATATTGTTACAGAGTATTTGATTGTAATTTTGCTGCAGCAACTCTGATCTGTTTCAACTTTTGAAGCAAGCCCGAGCTACTGAAAAATTTTTTCACTGTTCATAGTTTCCTTAAGAAACAAAACACATTTTGAAAAGTGGTCTTTGACATATTTAGGGGTTTAAGATCTGGTATGTGTGAAGGTTTTAACAATAAATGAACTAATCTCCTAGGATTGACAAAGGAGGGGAGAAAAGCTGTAGTTAGTTACTGGGATAAGATATTCGATTTAACACATTGATAAGTAGCCTCCGTCTGACAGATGTGGTGTTTTAGAAGAGTGTCCCAAGTACAATGTCTTTGATAAAATTTATACATTTTCTAATTTCCAATAAACATACTTGTCAGAGGAAACAGGAATTGAGGTTTAATGTGAGGACAACTGAAGAGTAATGTGACTAACATGAAATTTGAAATATTCATTTTAGAAATGACCTTCACTGACTAGTGAAGCAGGTGTGCTGGGAGCTTTTCATATTCCCCCCCCCCCCCAAATGTTTAAACAACTTCTTATTTTTTAAGCCAATAGAAAAAGAAGAGGATCATATCTCCATTGCAGCAAACAGGAAAAAAATCCAACAACCAAACCCCTCAAAATGATCTCTCTTTCCATGTACGTCCCTTATGCTGTTTAGATTAAGAGTGATTGGGTGTTGAATTTTAATTTCGGGATAATTGGCAACTGTGCTAAAGTTTAGGTTTGGGATTTTTTACTAGTTTTTGCATCCCCATCACTCAGTCTGATCTATGCAAGCACATCCTTGTTTGAACACAGAACTTTGCAGGTCCAAAATGGTGAAGTTTGTCCAGTATAGAAGAAATTGTAGAATGAAGAGGCATCACAGTAATGTTAAATCACTTGTGATGAAGCTTGTATTTAGTAGCGGAAGTCTGTCTGAGGTGTCTTGTAAATCTAGTGTTTGATTTGAACACTATATCTGAAACTATGTGATTCTCCTCATGAGTTTGATGGAGTTTGTGTTTTTCTGAGTATGAAATATGCATGTGGGGTTTTTTTAAGAGGGTGGGTGTTTGAAAACTTACCATCACTGACAGTAATTCAATGATTGCTCACTACAGGATTCTAAAAGCAGTAAAATAACAATTAGAGGCTGAATGTTCTCTAAGGTACTTCAGACGGAGTTTTATTGCAGGTGGTAGATAAGGAAAAACCCATCTTTGACATTCAAAAAGTAAGAAAATTTTTCTTTGTCTTGCAGTGGAATTGATCTACTTTATAACCCATGGCAATGCATTAAGGTGAAAATCTGTTTCCTACCTGCAATAAAAGGTACAGACTGGATTTTTCAGGTTGTCTTGAAAATTGTCCATGCAATTAACCTTATTAGGGATTACAAAAACATGAGTTTAAAGATCTGTTTGTTTTGAGAAGTTCCAACAGAATTACCTCTTCATGTATCCTAATTGAATTGTTTTTTTCTGGTAGCAGAAAGAGTTCACTGAAAATTCTGTCTTAAAGTTTGTCCATATTTAAAATTGCTCTTAAATGACTTATGAATAACTTATATCTTGAATCCATGTTTTTAGACATGTAGAAATATTACTCTGTGGTATCAAGTATGCAATCAAGTTAAAGTTGCTAGAAGTCACTGCAGTGAGCAGCCTGTGCACACCCTGGTAACGTGCAGCAGACCTGGAGTACTTTGTTGGATCGAATTGCCTTTGCACCACAAACCTGGCTATGTGTAGGCTATTCTTCAGGAGTAGTAAGCATGGATTCACCAAGGGCAAATCATGCTTGACCAATCTATGATGGCACAACAGGATGGGTCACTGAGGGGAGAGTGCTGGATATTGTCTACCTTTACTTCAGCAGGGCTTTGGACATTGTCTCCCATAACATCCTCCTAGGTAAGCTCAGCAAATACAGGTTAGAGGAATGGACAGTGAGGTGGATCAAGAACTAGGTGAATGGCAGAGCTCAGAGAATCATGATCAGCAGAGTAGAATCCAGTTGGAGGCCTGCAGCCAGTGGCGTTCCCCAGAGATCAGCACTGGGTCCAGTCTTATTCAACTTGTTTATCAATGACCTCGATAAAGGGATAGAAATTGGAAATTTTGCTGATGATGTGAGATGCGGGAAGTGGCTGATACACCTGAAGGTTGTGCTGCCATTCATTGAGAGGCTGCAGATTTGGGCAGACAGAAACCTAAAGAAGTTCAGCAAGAGCAAGTGTGGGGTCCTGCACCCCACATGTAAGAATATTCTGTGCCTCTTTTTTCCTGAGATTCTGCTTGAACAATGAAATGTAGGACTCTGCTAGGTTTAATTTCACTGGGGATCTTTGGGGCCTTTAGAGCCAGTAGAGAACAAGAAAAAAAGGTTTGAAATTTGAAAGGCCTGAGGAACTGTAGCACCCAGAGTGCTGTTGATTGAGAGAGAATTTCTTGGAACAGTTTTGTTCTGATAAAAAAATGTGTGATTGGTCTGGTAGTGCTCCAGTACTAATGATCTATCACTATCTGAGGGAAGTTTCAACATGCTTAATCAGTATGGCCTGAAATACTGAGTCATAAGAACAATAATCTATATTTAATGCCCCAGAAATTGGTAGAATATCCAAAAAGGCTTATCATGGTTTGTGTCTGATGCTTCCATTCCTTCTGTGACCTCTGTGGGGCTCCCAGAATATGTAGAAGCATCATTGAAATAAAGTTCAGGGCAAATTTTGCCTTTTGACAGACTACCCAAGCAACTGTGCAGGTTTTGCTCCGCAAGAACTTGCCATTAAAAATGCATTTAGTAGGCTGAGACATATGGAAGCAATAACACATCTGGTCCCTAAAGCCAAATTGTGTATGAAGCACTATTGGTCTTTTTTTCATTCCTAAATGTTCTCTACTCTGATGGTAGATTAAATGGTTTGTAATGTTTCTCAATATGTTAATGTTCATGTAAATCAACATATAATCTATCAGCATTGTATCATTTTGTCTAGTGATATTTCTCACTATTGATTTTGTATAGCATTGAATGCAGAATCCTGGAGGAGTGATTACCTTAGTTACACCATCCTTGTACTTTTAAAACATGAGGTCATTCTGGTGCGTTTTTATTTCTGGTTTAAAAGCTCCATCACCCAAAACAACAGCTGACAGTCGTCCTAATGAAGAATTAAGACTGAGGATATGAGCACTTGCACAAGCGTAAAAGATACTTGATGATGTATTATAATGTTCCCCAAGCAAAGCATTCCTAAGAAGTAAAAGGGAATCATAATGTAAAAGATAAATGTAAAAGACGGTAAAGAGAATCCACAGACTTGATATACAGATACACACTTCCTCTCACCTGAGGCAATCTACCAAGTGTAACACTGGGTAATTGTACTATTTCTGTTCTCAGAAAAGATGATGTCAATAATCAGCTTAAATTTTAAAACCATATTTCTTCCTCTTGGATAATTATGGAAAGCAGTTTTGAGGCGGTTGAGGATAGCAGTGGCACATTAGAGAATCACAGAATTATTTCATTTTGAGGGGACCTCAACAATCATCTAGTTCCAACCCCACTGCTATGGGCAGGGACACCTTCCACTAGACCAGGTTGCTGCAAACCCCATCCAGCCTGGCCCTGAAAGCTTCCAGGGTTGTGGCATCCACAACTTCTCTGGGTAACTTGTGCTTCTGCCTCACCACTCTTCCTAATATCTAATCTAAACCTGCTCTCTCTCAGTTTTAAACCTTTACCCCTTACCCTATCACTGCATGTTCACCCTGCACAAGAGATCATGGGCAGATCTCTCTTGAACTATCAGTAATCACTTGGTTCCAGGCCTAAAAGGTAGTGTAGCTACTAGCAGGAAGATATAGCACATGAGGTTTTTTTCTTCACATCAGGCATTCTGAGGGCTTCAGATGCAGAGATGTAAAATATTATAAGCCCCCATGACACTGACAGATTTTGACCTTGTTGAATATTACTATTTGCCTACAGTGCCTGCTCAAGAGCAGATGTAGCACATTAGGATCTGAGCTTGTCATGAGTCTAGGATCTTATTGACAATATGGCTTTTCATCTCTGAAAGAGGACTGATTGAATTCACTTGTTAATTAAATCAAGGTTAATTAATTTAATGAAAAGACTGTAGTTTGATGTTGTATCGTGTTCTGGCAGGATCAGATTGATGTTGCTGCTCCCTGATGTCCACTCCCACTGTTGACCAGCTTTATTGACAGAAGTGTGGTGTAGTCGGTGCAGTGACCAAATTAAGGGACTGATCCATCTGAAAAGCAACCGGGAGAAATGAAGCAAAGTGATTCCCGTCTTTTAGCATTTCTTATACCCAACAAGACCAGCTCTCCAATCTTGTATGTCCTCATGGAAAGCTAAGAAATTATGAGAGGATGGGAAAAGCAGCAGGTGGAAATTTTACGAGAAGGCATTTTGTAGTGAGACCACAACTACATATGGCAGAGCTTTTTTCCTATCTCTTCCACTCAAGAGTTGAGTGACTTTGAATTTATAACTTTCCTGTTGTTTGTAATTCTTTTAAAACTCTACTGAAATCTTAAGGAAGTAATTTTTTTATTGGAAAATGTTAGGTCAGAGGAGTGAAAATGTTTAAATTTTACACAGGCTTTTGCCAGAGCATATGTTTGCTGCAGTGGATGGTGAGCTATATGAGGGTTATGGTCTTCCTTGACTTTGCTCAGTGCCTGAAAGTCACAGAGTCATAGGATGCTTTGGGTTGGAAGGAACCTTAACGATCATCAGCACTTGGTCTTAATTACAGTCTCCTGAAGTTTTTGCATCTCCCTGTAATGCTGCAAGCAGCCTAAGCCTTGGAATCACAGTTTTAGCAAGAGGCTTTCAGAAATTCTGTGCAGGTCTCCATTCTCATCACAGAGAACAAGTTATATTCATGGGAATCAAGGCAGTATGGTTGTCTTGGTACTCAGAGTGATTTTTTTCTTAAATCAGATGTTTCTAATATTCAACTGACCAGAGAAGATATATTTTTCAAAAATATTTGACTGCTAGTAACAGAAACTGTTCTGATCATCCTGTTTTTATGCTTTTAGTCAAGACCTCTGTCTGGTTTAAGTACATTTTTGGTTTGTTTATGTTCCTTCCTTCATTTGCATTCAACACTCCTACCTGGAGACTGAAGGTTATATAAAGATCAGTTCTTTAAGAGTATATTTGAGTAATCCACTTTGTTCGTCCTGTGACTTATAGACCTTCCAGGTCATCATTGGAGTCCTTCATTTCCTTTAGCTGATGTTGACATGCCTTAATCTCTTGTCCTGGGGTGACATTATGAAACCATTTTATTCCTTACCTGCCTGCTTAATGCCCACTGCCACTGTACCTTTCAGACAGACCCGAGGGGCGGGGCCTGAGCTGGGGTCGGTTTAACCGAACCTGCAGGTGCAAGGCAGCTCTAAAAGCGGCTCGGCCCAACGGCCAAGGGGGTCAACGGCTCTCGGGGAGGCGGCAGGTGGGTGGCTCTCAACCGAGACTTCGTGAGGGGACGGCTCTCTGTCCCGTGCTAGTTTGAAAGAGGTTTTGTTTGTTTTTCCTTTCCCTCCCCCTGGCCTCCCTACCTGCCTTCCATTCTCTCCAGCCCAGGGAGCCTGCGGGGTGGCCCCGGCCAGTCCGAGCTGTGAGGAACGCCACGCCTGTGAGTGAGGAGGCAGAGTCACCAAGATCCACCAGCTCCGTCCACTGTGCCATCGGCTCCTTGCAGGCACCCTTTTCCCGTTTTGTTCTCTTTGTTTCTCCCACTTTCATTTTGTGTTAATAGATAGTTTTTTTCCTTGTTAATAAATAGTCACCTTTTTTTCTCCACTTTCATTTGCTGTTGTTAATTTGTTTCATTGGCGGAGGGAAGAGGGGAAGCCCTTTTCCCTTGGGAGGAGGCGCTCA
Organism: Pomatostomus ruficeps; assembly: GCA_013400735.1. Lineage (NCBI taxonomy): Eukaryota > Metazoa > Chordata > Aves > Passeriformes > Timaliidae > Pomatostomus > Pomatostomus ruficeps. Next base: position 31,454 of record VYZT01046443.1, read on the forward strand.
TCCCTGAGCGTTTCCTCCTGAACACCTTTGTCTCCCAAACCGAGACATCTCTGTACAATATATGTTCAACATATATGTACTTCTTTTTCTCTCAGAAGGTAATTTTTAGGTTTCTGTGATATTCCACTACCTAGATTGTGGGGGGTTTTAAATAATTTCATATTGTATATGGGTAACTGCAACCATGTATGACAGACAACAGCTTCACAGAGATTATCTTCTCTATGCAATATAAAAAAAAAACCAACAAAATTTTTTTCTTCTCTCTGATCTAGTGCATCTCCTGACTGATTCAGTAAACTGCATATGAGAGGAGGAATGTCAATAGTCTTTTGTTGTGTCTGTATGGAGATCTTGGGCCCTGACATGCCTTGTATAGCCCTGGAGGTGACCCTACGTATGCTTACTCTGGGGCAGGGCAAAAAGATTAAGTTAATGGACCAAGGACCTGATCTCCTGTAGAACATATACTGTGTGTCATGTAGCCACAACATCCAGTGCTCGTTTCATAGCTGTGACATCCCAGCTGAGATGAGCTCTTGATCATGAAGTTTCAGTGGTCTGTATTAGGACAAGGTATATCAATCCCTAACCACAACTGGGCTCTTTGTCTGTCCAGCTTCTGAATTAAACTGGAAAATGCTGGAAGATGGCTAAAACAAACTTCTCTTCATAATTTCTCAACTGTTTGTAGACCTTCCAGCTGACGTGAGAGGTAGTACTGGACCCATGGTACACAAAATAAGTCAAGTGTGAACATAAGACTGATGCAATTGAAGTTTGCCATGGAGAAGGCTTAGGTAAAGTATGTATTTGGGTAGTCCTACAGAGAGATTTTTATGTTGTTAGAAGCTTATTTAATTTGTATATTAAAGAGCTAATACATTTCTTTTGTGGGTTTTAGTGGTTTTGTATTTGAAAATTCCATTCTTAATTTATGTAACAGTTATCAGCTTAAACTTGAGGTTGATTTATTCCACTTGCAGACTGTAGTGTATGGGAAGTTGTTTTTTGCACAAAATGGATTATGTCTAGCCCATGGAAGGACACAGATTTGTTGTGGAAAATGTGAGGATAACTGCCCAGGCTGTTTTGTGCAATGATTGAAGCAGTGGTAATTTATCACTTTGGGATAAATTAATTTTTTTATCCACACATCACTCAGAATTGATTTAGCATAAAAATGTCAAACTTACTTTATAATCTTGCTCTCATCAACATTACCTTGGCTGTCCAGTGTTACACTGACCTTCAAATAATACATTCTGTGTGAGCAGTTGAGCTTGATTGATGATGTGTGGATTTTTAACAGCAACTGGGACTAGTAACTATGTATAACTGGGCATGGATTTGTTTAGTGATTGCAACAGTAAGAGATGTACACACAGTGTATATACACACTTCTCTGTGCATTGCCGATCCTGAATTTATCATTGTTCCAGTTTATCACAGTTGCAGTACAGTTTCTTATATTGACACCATAAATAAGTTTATTTACTATTTTATTATTTAGTATATTATTATTATTTAAAGTATCTAAATATACTCAGCTGTATCTGTCTTTATTACTACTACTATAGATTTTGGGTTGAAGGGGAAAATTAAATTAGTAAATTTTCCTTTTCTCTTTGTCCCCATCATTTTTTCCCATCTTTTCTGATTGCATTTCCAGTGTTCCCTTTATGCATTTTTTTCCTGTCTTTTAATCTTTGTTATCTGACATCACTAGAGCACAGTAAGGTGAGTTGCTCTACATTTCTGCTGAATAAAGCATGATCTCTGGGTAGTTCTCTATATTTACAGAGAATGGTCATCACGTAACTTTGATTTTAAAATTGCAATTCTACACTGATAGGCAATTCCACAAAGTACTTTATTCCCCTTAAATGTGTTCATTTTGTGAAATCATGTTTGTATCTGGATGCTTTAGTTTATTTTAAAAAATAAAGAAAATAAAAATTCTCTATAAAGACAATTATCAGTTTGTCCTACTATTTGTCAAAAGCTAAGAAGCATGAGGGGTAACTGAAAACAAGCAAGGTGGATTTAGTCCATTTTTAGTGTAGCATGTAGTGACATTATATACATAGCTGTGAGTTGTCCCTATGCAAAATTTTTGGAGGCTCCTAATGCTGATGAAATGAAGAATACAATTTGCATATGATGAAATTACTAGACAGCTGTGCCAGAGTATCATCTCTGGAGATGTGTTTCCTTTTAATTAATGATGCAAAGAAGGAACCGCCATTCTGTGCAAGATCCTGAGAGAAGCTAAAGGATCTAGTGCTTACTCTCTGGCAAATACTGTATTTTCATTTATAAATGATGGATCCTTAGGAGGCAGTAAACACCAAATGCCACCCTTGGTGCCATTTTTTTAGAATCCATGTGGGAAGTGCACTTCAAGACATGGTACCACAAACAAAGCTGCACGTCCTTTAGAGATCTGTATAAGTGTGCGTTCCCTGAACTGTTGTTTAAGTCCTGAAGGCTGATCTTTGGCAGGTTTCTCAACTCTGTGAGACCTTACATTGTGATTGTTCACCTTGTTTTTAAAAGCTACAGTATTTATTTATTTATTTTACTTGAAGCTTTGAGCTACGCAGCCTAGTGATTTCTATAAGCTGCACCGGTTCTAATGCTAGGACCACGATATTTGTGAGGCCTGGAACATACAGCTTATGGTTTTTGAAGCAAGGTGTACAGTCAGTTTCTTTAATCCTTTTGGTTTTTAAGCTGCTCTGTGGCTGGACCCTTGGTTTCCCTGACTCAGGGCTTCAAAACTTTCTGCTTCCCTTTGGGTGAACAGGCTATCAGTGAATTGGGATAAAATTGTTTTTAGCTTTCTGTACAACTAGAATGGACTTCCAAGTTTACCTTAATTCAGTTGCTTCTCTAGCATCTGTCAGACTGCTTTTGCTTTCAATTCTTTTAGCTTCCCAGCCAAGTTAGTAATAAAGCTTGAAATCTTTCTCCTCATCTGAACCCACTTGCTGCTTCTATAGTTGTCAAATTAGTGTGCTGTACTAAAGTGTCTCTGTAGTGCTTTTAAATTTAAGTGTTAGTCTGTAGCTATAAAAAAATCCCTCTTGTGCCTGCCTATGAAAAAAAAAAAAAAGGGCAGAATTAGTACTTCACTGATTGCTGTGAAAGACTGGATAAGAGACTTCTGGTAGATGTCTTCCTTGCCATTTCCCCTCTTCTCTGGCCACAGCTAACAACATAATTGCTGACCTTTTGGACATAGGCTGAGATTACACAAAGCGACAAGACTGATCTAATGGTTTGCTGCTGCTGAGAATGCTGCCTCCTGGCTTTCTTACTGGGAACTCTGTTCTTCCAGACATTGGTTTTTGAATCTGATCCTGGGTGAATCACAACAGTTCACTGCACTGTTAGAAAACTAAGCTATGGAAAAAAAAAAGGG
>VYZT01046443.1:35278-61451 GCA_013400735.1 Pomatostomus ruficeps
AGTATCTCCTCACACAGTGAGCTGGAGTCAAGAAGTCTGTGCTGTGCCTGCATATAAAGAGAATAAATTCTTTGGTTGCAAATATGGTATGTCTTTGTGAGCGGCAAATAAAAACTGGTAGCATTCTAAACTGCATTAGGCATATTTTTAACTGGTTTTACCTCCCACCTTAGTAAAAATACAGAATTCAGTAACGTTACAATAAAACCTCATTTGCCATGTCATTATGTGTACAGTGGATTACTTCTTCCTTCTGGGGAAAAAAAGAAGCTAAGAGCTGCAATATTTAAGCAAAAAAAAAATTTAAAATTGAAAGTATTTTTTCTTTTAATATTAGGTACCACTTCCATGATGTAGTCTAGAACTCTCTGCTTTGTTGTTTGGTTTCTCAGAAGCAGAGATCAGAAACACTTCTTTGTTTTCTAATACTCCAGCATAATAATCTAGGTTTAAGAATTTTATGGTTTTCTCTCACAACAGCATTCCTTCTATCTGTCTCCTTTGTGTAATCCTACTAGTGAGTAAGTGCACTAACAATGTGACCTGCAGGCTGTCAACCAGATGATCATCACTTAAATCTTTACTTCCTTTTACCACAGGAGCTCAGTCTACCATATTTTGACAAACGGCTGGTATTAAACTGCTGGAACTGACCCTGTTCACTTCATGGATCAAAGCAGGGGTTTTCACTTCCTCGTCTGTAGCTCTACAGTTCTGGTGTCTGTTTAGCATATGCTAGCGCCATATGTGAGAAGGGGAGGTGTTAGCTTTCCCCTCCTCTCTGCGTAACCTGGGAAGCTGTGGGTGATGTCTTGCACGCATGTGAGAAGTACAGGCTGCAATCCATGTGTGATCAGAGCAGGCTGAAGCTCTGTGCTGCAGTCTCACAGTCCTATAGAAGGCTAGTTAACAGTTCTGTCCCACTGTTTTCTTCCTTGCTGAATGATGTATTTTAAAATCATTCATACATTCAAGGGTGGGTTTGTGTTTTGGTTTGTTGTTGTAGGTTTTTTTCTGCAAGTTCATTAAACTACGTTTTGAGCTACGGTCTTATGTTAACTGCATGAAGCTCACTTATTGATACAGAAGTGGCTGAGAAATGAGTCTGTAATGATTCAAACCAGACATCCTTCAGAGTTCCTTTTTGTCCAAATATGGCGCTATGGCAATAAAGGACATTTTTCCTTAACTCAGATGACGGTATAGCAGAGGGAATGAACTTTGGTGGTGGGAGGGAGAGAGAAGGATGGTGGAGGAGATGAAGCTGCTACAACATGCGTTGCTGAAAGAAATGTCTGTCCGTGCTCTGGGAGTCCCTTAAGCAGATAATCCGTTTGCTTAGCAGGTTGCTGGCACTTAATGAAGAAAGTTCGCAAAGGTGTGGAAGGGCCATTACAGGGTCATCAGCAGTGAAAGGCCAGCACTCACTCACCCGGGGAGCAGGGGATTCGGCTTTGAACTCTCAACTGAAGTCTTGAAATTCTTCTCACCCCATCCCAGCCTGATTGACACCACCGGAGAAACATGTGACTGTTTAGTTTTGACTTTTTGTTTGATGAGTTGTCAAAACACTTGTTTGATCGGTTTTGTTTCGTAGAAGGTACGTTTCTGAGTAGGGGTTCCTACCCCTGCTTAGAAGCAGCTGAAAAATGAAAAGTGTGGCTGCTGATAGAGAGACCGAAGGCTAACGTGTCCACATAGGGCAGGAGGGGGACACGTAGGGAATGCGGCTGTCATTTGTATGCATATTTCTTCCCTTTGTTTTTCTGTGCAGGCTTTGAGGTGTAACAATGTGTTATGAGTAACATATTTTTCTGCTTTTGAGCTCGCATAGCCCACTAACACATAAAGTCAATGATGGTAAACTTCGTTTGTTGCAAAGCTCTTAATTTCAGGAGCTGCGTAAATGCATTGTGGTTTCTTTTTTTTTTTTGTAAGAACTAAACTTGCATAGTCTAATAAGCAGGCAAACGGTCTGAAGTATCACTGTTTAATTTTCTTTGGTTTCCCTACACTATCAGGCTTTAGTGCAAATAATGCTGGGAAAAGTATGTAGTAAAGCTTCTTTCAAACAGATCTTACAAATGATTTTACAAGAGAATCTCTCTCTCTGCGCCATAAAAACTCTTAACTTCCATCAGTGAAAATTGTAAAATGATGATAATAATCTGGAACTTTCTGGCTGTGCCATAAGAGAATGATAGTGTCACCTCACTAATAATTTTATTTTCAAGCTGATGATGGGCTTTATAGACAAGAATATATCCTTACCATATGATGCATGTAATGTAAATGATCATGTGCACGTATCCAGCTATCTCTTACAACTCCTGAAACTGGAAATAATTGAAAAACACCTGTTTCACATCTTGACAAAAAAAATGTGTGTCTGTAACTTAGACCCCAGTGAAAAGATTTTGATGTTCTTAAGAATCCTCTACATTCATAAAAGTAAAACAAAAACTAAATAGACTTTTTTTTTGGTGGGAAGGAGCCCTGATAAAAAGAAGATGGTTTTGGTAAAAATCATGGTAAATGTCTTTCTATGAGAGTATAGGAATGAAAAAACCCATAAAAGTCTAGGCAAAATGGTGCATCACAGCACAATCACTTCTTTTTATAATTTTTATTTTTTAAGTGTTTTATATTTGTGAATTTTGGGCAGAATCCAACCATGAAAGAACATATTATAAATTCTAATAAATTAATCAAATAATTGATACTTTTGAAACTGTGGAAAGTTATGTTTGCTGAGGTCTTCATATGTTACACGTTGAACTTGTATGTTCTCTGCCTCTCACATAATACCTGGAACTGGGGAGGGCGAGGCAGAAGAGGGGGAGCTGAAGGTGGCAGGCAATTATGTTAAACTAAAACTCCTGCTGCTCTGTGTCTGTTAGCAGCTATCTAAATGTCTTGGAAGTTAATGGAAAGATTTTCACTGGTTGTACATTGTGGATGGGATGCTTTGTGCATTCTTTCTTCATTGTGTAATTTTGTATCATTTATGTAGTTGGTGTTCTTCAGTAATTTATTGCCTCTTTGCCCATATCTATTACAGTGCCACGAGTGTCCTGTTGGCACTTGGCACATAGTAAAATGATAGTGATTTTTCAGAACAGGTTGTTCTTCCATTTAGGTGCATTGGTATTCATGAAGATTTTGAAAATGTGGATTAATGTGAGCCTTTGAGGTATCAGGAGGAACTTTCTGCACTTTTCCTATAGTAGTATAAATTATTTATTAGTAAACGGTAATAAAGCTGCAGTCTTTAGGCTATAAAAATAATGCTTGTCATCTGCTGTTTCTGGAAAGTTTTAACTGTTACCTCTTTTTCATTAGTGTTCTTCTACCTGAAGAGAAGCTCATATGTGTACTGAAGAAACCTGACCTTACAATTAGGACTCCAAAGAAGGAAAACATAGAGAAAACAAAATTGGCCAATTGTCTTGTTAGATTTAGGATGTAGACTTTAAGAATGTCGATATGACTTAATTTTAAAATGTGGGTAGCTCATTTTGTTTTACCCTCCTTTCAACCATCACATGTGTGAGGATGTGATGTTTCATGTATGGTTCATGTGTGATTACATGATTATGATTTTTTTATCTCCTTTTCTCATCACCATTTTCTTATCTACTTTTTGAGATTTAGGTATTTAGTCATTTATTAATGTATTTTTATTGGTGTGTTCTATTTTTCATTTTAGTTATTATTTCATTAATCTTCTGATAGAGAATGAAAAATTTTTCTGTTTGAAAGAGTAGAAAGTAAAAAAAAAAAAGGTTCAATTTGGGGAGATACCCTGATGATCAAGGAGAGATGGGATCTATGAAGTGTGGAAGATAAGAACTCAGAAAATGATGAAATTCATAACCCTGCACTATGTAGCACCAATAAGATGTCATACTGCCCAATCATAACCTAAAAGTACATTTTAGCAAATCACTATTTGGTAAGTAAAGGACAATTTAAAAAGAAATAATCTATGTGGTGATAAAGAGTTTAAAATATTTCCAAAGACAATATATTTTATGCATTATAAGTGTAATTTTAAATGTGTGTCTCATGATTCAGATTACCTTGCAAGCAACATGAAATGCATCCTTTTGTATATGTCAGTCTTCAACAAAGCGATGTTTACACCATGGATCAAATATGCAACATTAAAATTCATTATAGGCATATTACCCACTCTCATTATATGACAGAAGTGTGTCAGTGAAATTAGCAGCCACAAAAAAAGACAAAGATTTTCTTACCTATTAGTTGGAAGGTAGCAGCTGTTTGAGTAATTCCACAGAGGGATCACAATGACCAACTGACTTGCACGTTTTAAAGAAAAAATGATATCAAATCCTTTGAGGATGCCATATGTTCTGTGCTTTGAGGCAGGCTGTGTACGCTATCATAGCAATTAGACAGACTGGAGACTCTGCTAAAATTTTGTCCAAAATGCCAGCAGAGAAGTATTTCTTGGGGCTTTTTAATTGCGAACAGAGACATACTTATGCTCCCATTATTTATTAGAAGATAAGTTAGTTAAAATGCAGAATTTTTTCCCAATCATTTCCCATAGAGAACTATGTATAAATAAGCTGGTTTAGTGTGGGGTTTTGGTTTTTTATTATTTTTCTTTTTAATTATGCCTGAATTTATTTAGATTATTTTTTAGTTATGTATGGTGGTTATCCTTTTGCTTACAGAAAAGACTGTGAAGTAATGTTGCTTAGGATAATGCTATCTCCTTTTGTTATTTTGCGAATGAGGTCTGAAGGATGCCAAGTCTGCTCAAACAAACTTGGTAATTGCCATGGAGAGTTGGGCCATTTGGATGATCAATGGATCCATCTGTCTGCTCTGTAGTTGGGTATTGAACTTCTGTAGTTTGATGTGACTTCTTGCTAGCCCTATTCTGATTTAAGAAAGCTTGTATTGACCAGTTTGCCTGAAGTGGGCACATACAAATAATCTGTGCTGATGCTGTGGAGATGGGTCACCCGCCAAGCTTCAGCTGGCTAAGAGGAAGATGCCTGTATCAGAAAAGATCTATTTGGAGCCATTAGGAAGCAGAAAGGCCTGTTAGCTGCAACTGCTGTGAAGATGTATGAGTCTGTGCAACATAGTCTCCAGAGACCCGCCAGGACACAGAATCCTCCATTAACAAGCTGAGAGATGGTTTGTCTATGGATGTCTGTATGTACTCTGGGCTGCTAAAGCCATTCTGAAGCAGGCCTTTTCTGCTGTGCAGGTTGGATTAATTCTTTGCCTAATAACGGTCAGCAAGATCCACAGTGGCATTTTACTGTTCTTCCAGTGTCTTGGTTCTGTTTGGCAGTTCACAAAGAGCCTGTCTGACTCTATAGGCATTTTGGCATTCAGCTTTTTTTTCTTTTATTTAAAGTACAAACCTTGTACATGTACAAAAAAGCTCCTCAGAACTTTATAATACCAAGTCATGGTTTTGTCTAATGCAATATTGCAGTATTAGTGTACTGAATACTGTGGTTGCCAGGTCCCCTTGTAGCCGCTCCCCTCGCCCTGACCCTCATCCAGAACTGCATTGAATCCCCAAACTGATCTGTGAAGTCAATAGAATTATTTAGGTTTACTGTTTGATGAAGTTAGGGACTAGGAAGAGAGCAGTATAACCAAAGGCTTACCTAAGAGGCAGTGCAAAACTACGGGCATGAAGTATGCAAGAGTTTGAGGTCTGGGATTTTGTGATCTGTCAGATTTAATATCAGAAAGAGAAAGTAAAGGAGTGATAGATCCCGTGTTTTCCTGGGATATGGTGAAAGAATATAAAAATTGAATCAATGGTGACCATCCAAATCTAAAGACAATACAATATGAAGGCTGATTTACATATTTAATAATAAAAGGAAAAATACTTTCTGAACGGTTTAGGTTTTGTTTTTACTTTTTGGGGTCTTTTTACCCCATAGAAACAGATGTTTGAAACTGTGAAGCTTGCCATCACAGAACTCATATCGATCTATATAAATGAACATGTTAATCACAAGAAAAGAGGTCACAGTCATGTGGTGAATACAGTTTTAAACATTATTCTGTAGTTTATCATGCTTTTCTGGTGAGGTACATGTTTATGCACACTGCAGAAACTCAGTGAGTAATGCTGTACTTAAGATACAAAAATTAATTTTGGGTTTGTTTTTTCATTTGTTTGTTTAAAAGAAGCATCAAGTAATATTTGAAATGTCTGGTATAATAGTGTAATTTTCTACATGACCTCGGTATTATGCACCTAGATATTTATCTGGTTCAAAGGGAGGAAAAGAAAGCTTTTTCCCTTTATTTATATGTTAGGAGTTCCTAAATTTTCTTTCCTGATTCTCAGATGTTGTGAGCACTGACATTTCTGGAAAAGCCACAGACTGTCAGTGGCTGGCGACATGTGATGTCTCTGGATCTGTCTCCATGACTGTGGTATCAATTCTTCAGGACTCCTAATAGCCAGTCAGGGTGAATCAAGGAATCTGCTACTAATGGCCATTCCTTTGAAATGCCTTTGCTGCTGCTGTGAAAAAAAAGACAGGGATGCAGACAGTCCTTGAGTACTGGCATTGCTGTTGCCTGCTTTATTGAGGCATGGCAACCACAAGGACAGGATCCTGGGGTGCTGAGGGTGCTGTCTGCCATGTTTCAGCCAAAAAGTCATCTGACAGGAAGGTTGTGGCAGGAGGTGTTTGCTCTTGAGGAAAAATGCAGTCCCAAAGGCAAGGGGGAGGAAATTAAAATCCTCTCTGTGCTGGAGGCATTGTGAAGTGAGAGGATTTCTTCCCAAAGGGATTTTTTTCCTTTTAGGGAAAGGTTATTGCTGTTTGTCTCAACAAAGTGATGGTGGACTATCTCCTTCACTTTTTACTTAAAGTATTATTTGCCAGTTATACATCAGTCATTTTCATCCTCAGGAAATTGCATGCAGTCACCTCTCACTCTAAGTCATGGATCCAAAGCAGTGTAGGGCAATCTGGTAAAAAGGATTAAGTTCAGGTATTGTGATATCTTCTTTGTTACACCTGAGAGGTCTTTCCTGCTGAAATTAAATGTAATTGAAGTTGCTGCCTGGATACCTCACAAGCACTGTGCATCAGGCTGGGAGGAACTGCCGGCGGCACTGCTGGTAAAGGGACGTAGGGGGAATTTTGACAGCAAGGTCTGTTCAGAGCTGGGACCTGGGAGTCATGATATTTTGGGAAGAAGATTTGTAAAGGGCTGTTGGCTTACTGAATTTGGTGAGATCCTTGGCTTCAGCACAGCCTACAGTCATGCTTTAGTTCCAGTTTGAAAAGCCAAATGTAGCCCAGCATCCATTAAAGGTGAGCAATCTTTAAGCAAGTAAGCACATAAAGCACTTCATTGTCTCCTATTTTACCAGGTGACCTGTACAGAAGCAGGATTGTATCAATAAGTAGCTGGAAGGACTTTACTTAGTCTAATAAACCCCAGGGAGAAGTAGGTGGTTGTCAGTACAGGGGCAGGGGACAGACACAACTTAGCATACATATTACTCTGCGTAACAGCTGTGACACTTCCAATGCTTCCTTAAAAGTTCTGCCTCCTTGTCAAAAAAGTAGAATGAACCTTATAATGAATGAAATAAAAAAATAATGCAAGTATCCAAAAACAGTAGCAAAAGAATATAGAGAGAGCTGTACCTATACAAATCTAGGTGCAGGTGAAGAGGAATAGGCACAGTATATGTGTAATATTATCTAGGAAGTTTGTGATTTGAATTATAGGGTAAACATGGTGAGGTATACACAAGAGAGAACATTAGAGATCAATGTTTTGAATCTTGTAATTAATCTGTAAGATATTTTTCCTAGGATATTTATTACCTTGCCCTGTTTTACTTTTGTTGCTCTGTACATCTGCGGCTTTAATTGCGACAGCAGTTTATTTTGTATATAAAAGCATTAAATGGATTTGCTCTTACAGTGTTTGCTATTGACTTTACAGATGCTTCTCTATGTAAAACAAAATTAGATTTCCTAATATATCAATAGAAAATTCTGTTCAAAAAGCAGACTGATTAATAAATGGTTTAATGCTTCAGCACTTATGGATACCATTTCATTTTATCTCACTGTGAATTGACAGGTTATGACAGGCAATTGAGAATAGAATGCAGTTCAACTTCTTTTGTGCCACTGATATGTCTTTTAAGAGGTAAAATACTTTAATTAAAAAGACAGCTGAAATCTTAGCTTTAATTTTCCTTGATGTGTCAGATTTTTTTGTTGCAGTCTTAACCATAACTGTTCTTGTCTTGATATGTCTATTTAATATGTCTTATATGTCTTTTCACAAGAAGTATCTTTTTAACAAAATTTCCTTCTGGATGTTATATTTAGTTTACTGATCTCAGAAAGTAAAAAATATCAATAATAATTCCCTGACTACCTGTTTATTGTTTCAAATTTAAATTAGCTTAAATTAGGCTTCCTCCAGCACACATTTAAAGCAAAAGCTTACTGCTAGACAGTCTGATCATAAATCATTATATTGTTTTGTTATTGGAGCTGGACATGAGTAGTGTAAGAATAGATATGCATTTTCTAGAATTTTCATATAAAGTAGAAGGTTTATTAAGGAGCTGCTCAATTTGTTTTTGAATAGGTAAAGCTGGTGAATTTACTATCAGATAACCCGTATGTGAATTATTCCCTATGTATTTGTGACCGGATGCCACATTTTAATTTCATTCTCTAAAAATAATATTTTTAAAATTTTATTTTACTGTGGGACAGGTAGTCTGGGCACTAAGCACTATAGATCATCCTGTTTGTGTCATCTACTGACAACCATGTCAGGCCTCTTTTCTCTCAGTGTCTAGATTGATCCTTTCCGCAGGTCACCCATCATCTTTCTTTCTTTCTCTCTTTTTATGTCTGAGAAACAAAAGGAGAGGGGAAGAAAACCCTCAAACAAAGGAGGAGCAAGAAGGCCAAGACTGCAGTGAAGGGAGTGGGTAGAAGTGCAGAAAGAAGGGCAGAGCAGGTTTCTGACAGTTTCTCCTATGAGACTATTCCAGCTCATTTTCACCATCAGGGAAATTGAGTGCCAAAAAGAAGTGGTATCCAGATTTCAAGGAGTCAGGTTTTCCAAGTGTCTGTTTATCACATCGTCTCCTTCCAAGCAGTGGGCTTCTTAGCCTTGCAAGAAACCTGGGCTGTGTGCTTAGCTGCCTCCCTATCTGGACTTGCATCCGGCAGCAAATAAACATGGCCATATGCAGACCATCACTATTATTTTCAGCATGCCTCTTGCCTTTAACAAGGATTGCTACTGGGTTTGTGGACAAAAGCCCAGCTCCCCATGTTCTGTCTTTTCACTGGCTCTTTGTGTTTAGGCAGAGAAGTGTTTCTGAAGTAGGCAGCTCAGACATCAGAAAAAATGGCACTGGTGATAGAATTGCTTCAGCTGCATTGGAAAAGATCATTGTTTTGAAAGCTACAAGAAGAAAGAGCATTTTCCCTGTAATAAGGCCTGTGGCTCCTTCATTCCTCTGCACGTCATCACAGAAGGTCAGGCAAGACAACACAGTGGTTACTTCTCTAGGTCTTTGATAGTTTTGTCACCTTGGTTTCTAGAAATTGATGAGTCTGACAGCTCATTCATTTCTGGACATTTTCAAAGACAATGAACATTTGTTTTTAGTGCCCCGTTCTTCAAAATCTTAGGTGACTTTTGAAGGTGACTACAAGGAAGATGAGTAAGTTGCTTTGTGCAGCTGAGTTTTTCAGCTGTTGCTTGATTTAATAGCAAGAAGTTACTGACTTTGTACATGAATTCTTTCCTTTCGCGGACGAGAAGACAGTGTAGCATTGCCAGCTTCTAACTTCCTCTTGAACAATTGGAACTTTTTTCCTTTGGAGATGATAAAAGTCTGCATGCCCAAGATATTCTCCCTACTACTAGTCTTGCAATTAAAAAGGAATTTGAAAAGAAAGAGAGGTTAACATCTCAAAGCTTGCAGAGCCCTGATTTTGGTCCTGGAATACTATTGGGGAGCTTTGCTTTGGTTTCAGATTCCCAGGAAACTCTCCACTGAGCATGCTCTGTGGCTTTTTTAAAGCAGAGTAAGAACTCTTACAGCAATAGGTTAAGAAAGTTCTGAGCTGTAGTAATTTCTCTCTTCATTTTCCCTGACATTTCTTTTTTTTTAAATTTATTGAGTAGATTTTCTCAATCATTTTTCATCAAAATTTATTGTGAACTAGTTCCCATCTTGTTCCCTCCTTTTTGTGCTGGCAACTTTTGCAGCTGCTGCAGGTGAGACTTCTGAAAGCTTTAACTCTTGCTTGGCTGCTAGGAAATATTTTTGGTTAATGGCTATGGTAAAGGTGACTCAGACTTGAGGTTACTCTGGCAGGATGTGTGTGAAGATGTTGCTGTTGGGGAGTCTTTATTAAGGATAATAGGCTGGGCAGGTTTTGGCTGGGGAAAGGGCAGGTGTAAGTAACTGTGCCTCAGGGCAAGAGAAAAGGACCATGTGAGCTCCTGGGCTCCTCCTTGTGTTTGCTGTGTCGTTCTGTGGTTTTGCCCCTTGTTGCTTGGGGTCAGGCAAGGGCTTCCTGGGCTATTTTCTTTTCTGCCAGCATAGTTCAGTGTTACAGCAAATGAGTGTTAAGCCTACATCTCTAAGTTGTCAACTGAATGCTCTGAAGGCTCTTTATCAGTTTGAAGAGGGTAGAACTGTTGTGTGGAGAGGAAGAGCTCAGTTGTTGCTTTATTTGAAAATTTTATCTATTCTGGATATGGGGGCAGTTCCCAGCAAATTTTAAATCTCACCAACACAAGAACCATGTGTGGGAAATGGAGGGAGGGAGGGGATCTCTAAGCATGTACATGCATTAGGAAAATGGTTTCGAAACTGTTTTGCTTCTGTGCTTTCTGATAGATGGCACCATATTGCTAACTCTCTGAACTGCTTGTATGAGGAGGGAAGGGAGCAGAATATGACAAACAACTAGTGGAAAGTAATTTTTCTTTGTGTCAGTAAAACTGAATAATAGAGAAGCATGGCAGAAGCGCCTTTTGAGAGTGGTTGGTTTCTAATGTGTATTTGTTATTCTAATTAACACTTTTTTTCAGCATTAACAAAACCTAAAAGATCCTGGCTATGTCCAGGAGAGGCATAAAGAGAGACAAACCAATTAATCCTAATCTTGTCCATTGTGAAAGATTTTATTTATAGTCACTATCATTTCTACTCTGACTTTTTAATCTGGGGTCCTGAGAGCTGAATAGCATTTCTCACTGTTCCAGAATGCTTCTGCAAATCCATATTGATACACCTTTTGCAGAAGTCCGCTTAGAGCCCTCTCCTGCCAGACTTCTGTAAGTCTCTGACTTGCACAGTTATAATCTCTGAGCTACGTATAGCAGGTGCCAGCATTGTCTGCATTTATAATTGTGTAGTAAAAATGTAAGGAATGTGATTACGGACTTCCCCGATGGTGGAGGGCATGTTACCTGTTTCCTTGAGCTTTGCAGGCAAGGCTAGGTCAAATGTAGCTTTGTTGGAGTTTAGATTTTTTTGGTTTTGGTTTTGTTTGGTGTTTGCTTGAGTTTGGGAGGGGTGTCTGGTTTGCTGTATTGTGTGGAGTTCTTTTAATAATGAAGAATTGAGTAGCAGTATGGAACCTGTTTAAACTCCAGTTAATAATTAGGGGAAGAACAGATCCTAAAGTTTGCAATCCTTATAACTTACCTGAGAGTATCCAAATTTCCTCTGGTTATATTGAATTGGGATCTACTGGGGATCCTTGTAAATGCTGTGTCATTTCTATTGGTATGTGTCAGGGTTCTGTTTTTTCTTTCATTATCACCAGTTACATTAGCATTTAAGCAAGTTTGCCAGATGTGCTTGAAGGAGAAGGGAAAACATGTAATGTGCTTCTCGTTCTATCTTGCCCTCTCTAGGGGTAGCAGATCATGGATTTCATTTAGGTTCATTTAAATACTAAAATCTATGTCTTGATTTGATAGTTAAGATATGTTAGCTTAGCTCCCCAGCTGAGTGCAAGGATATTTCTTCTCAGGCAGTAGAGGAAAACAATTTTGATCTTTTCCTAGGACAGAAAAGGGAGATATAAACATTAGAAAGCCGGTGAAACAGATGGTGATTTAACTGGTAAAGTTATTACAGATAGGATGGCAGTCATTCAGACAGAAGATGTGCAAATCATAATAGCTTCTCAGGTGCATATGCATGATATGAGCTGTGTTACAGAGCAGGTCAAGCAATAAGTTTTACATTCATATCCTGAGCCCCAGTCATTTTTGTTAGATCACTCTCCTGTGAGCTGCTTATTCCGTCAGGGCATGGAAATTTATTCTCAAATGAAGAGCGTTTGTTTGGCAAAAGAAACAGGAAATTCAAACTGGTTTGACCTGTTTCTAGATGACTAGATGGAGCTTTTAACTTTAGTAAGGTAACAAAAATATTGCAGGTATTTTTATGTGGAAGAGAATATCCGTAATATTTTCCCACTGTTCTTTCATGTTTCTAAGGTGCTTTTCATTAGAAATACCCTAGTTTTCTTTTTAAGCTTTTATGTGTAGCAATGGACCTGCCTATTTTGTCATTCTCTATAGAATCTATTCATTAGCACAATGTCATGTAGATGAGTCTTAAAGTTCTTTGGATAAAGAAAGAAAAAGAACATTTCCAAATACTGAAACATGTATAAATGGATGTGCCATCATCTCCTTGAAAGTGCAGAAAGCCTGCGACAGGAACTTTGATCTTTTGGACCATTCTTATTATCTCTTTGGAGTGTCAACACTCAAACTGTGTGATAAAAATGTCAGTGGCAATAGTACCCATTTTTGTGTTGATCACTTTCACAGAGATATTCACCAACTATTTCTCAAACCTAGGTCATATTTGAAGCACTAAATCCTTCATCCATTTTTTCTGTGCAACTGCCAAAATTTTGTCTTGCTACAATGATGTTGATAAGTCACTCTTAAAACTAAATTAACTTATTTAATACAAAATGTAAAGCAGGTGTGTTTTTGCATTTGAATATCAAGTTCTGCCTAATTTCTTTTTTCTTTTTTTTTTTTTTTTTTTTTTTTTTTTAAGGACAGTAACAGTGACCTCTGTGATGGAAGAAAAGTAAATTGAATTCGATACCAGGGAATATTTTATTGACTGTCTTTCCTACACACAGTTCAATAAAATTTGTCAGTCGCTGTGGAAGTATTTGCAACTTGTCTGGCAAAGTACCACAATTATAAAAGACTTTGACAAAAATTGGGGCAGAAACTATTTAGTCAAGTTCAGGGTCAGAACCAACAGGTGAGAGGATCTGTTTTAAAGTAGCTGATGATCTAGAAAACTTGAGCAAGACTCAGATGTGTGGATGCCAGGATCATAAATATAGGCCTTCTCAAATCCAGCCTCTTGGCAGTGTTTTGTTAGTGCTTCTAGGTTTGACGTACCACGGACACATGGAAGTAACATAACCAAGAACGCCTTCCTTACCTGTGAAATAACTCTGTCACGTTTCGGGGGGTTGAAAGCACCAAGTGCTCAGGAGCCCCGTAACCCTGCTTGTGCCATGGTGCCCCTCCAGCTCCCCCCAGAGGTAACCACCCGCAGGGGCTGGGAGAGGAAGATGCACTAGGGGAGGCCTAGGGCAGTTAGCAAGCTGCCTAGGACTTTAATCCCAAACAAAATAGGTGCCTGTGGAGGTGACAACGATGAACAAAAGTGACAAAGGAGATGTGACTAGACTAGGCTTAAATTTAAATAAGTAGAAGTCTGCAGATTAGACATGTAAGTAAAAGCAGAAGCAAAATGAAAATTATCGCTTTCTACTTTTCCCGCCAAACGTTGCAAAATTTCCATCTCGGACTTGGAAAAGAACTAGTACGTTATTGTAGGACCAATAAAATCGGTAGATTTGGGCATATAGCAAATCTGTTACGTATGTTCTAAAAAGAAAAATCTAAACAAGGCCTTAGTAAGACAATAGGACACATTGTACAGAAAATATAAATATTTAAGGCTTGAAAATAATGTGAAGTGGGATAAATGCTAGAGGGGTTTACTAAAGGTGCATTGTGCCAGGCAGAGAGGTTATCTTTGCTAAAATTAATGAATTTCTAGACCAAGGAGGTTTGGTTTATGTCATCTGACTGTACTGGTAATTAATATCTGGATATTAATAGTCAAAAGTGGAAAACTGGGGATCTGGATAAGTAATATAAGTGGTTAGCTAAATGAAAGACAACACTGGTTAGTGCTGAATGAGGAAGTACAGGGTTGTGTAGGTGTCCCTATTGGAGTTCCTAGAGGATGAGTTTTGTGATCAGTCTTAAATTTTTCAAGTGATTTACTTGAACACTGAAAACGAGAGCAAGTTGATGAAATTTGCTCAGGAGAAGGAAGAAAGTTTAGTCAATTAGTTGATCACTGAATGACTAAGTCACTGTTATTATACATCAGTTGGAAAGGGAGATGGGAAATCACAAAATGCATGTGAATTTGATTCTGTCCAGCTATTTTATACCAATTAAAGCACATTTAGTTTTTTGTGACATAACTGCAACTGCTAGGATTAGTGTCATAATAGATCCTTTTCTTTTGCCAGTAAGAACCTTGCAGGTATGTACAGGCATATCTTAAATACTTTGCTTTACATACAAATGAACCCTGCAGTGCAGTCATATGAAGAAAAAAAGGACAGGAAAGTGTTTTGGGAAATTTTGCCCTGTATGCATGATAACAGGAAGCAAGGATTCTTCTGCAAATTAAGCTGACTACTTCAGACTTGACACAGTGCTGATTGGTTTGCAATGCAGGCTTGCACACCTCTGCAAACAAGAACATTTTTCCTGTAGAATCAATTTTGTGAGAACAGATCAGAGTGAACTGGAGAGAAATGGTACAAAGGGGAGACCGAGAGAAGAGTGGTGCAGATAAGGAGGCAGAAGGAAGCAGAATATCAAAAAGATAGAAAGGAGAATAGTGTAAGGATGAATGGGGGTAAGGGGCGCATGAAGGAGGAGATGAAAAAAAGACGAGAGGGCATGAGGGGAAGGCAGGCAGAGGAAGGTGTGCATGAATGCCAGTAGGAGTTGCTGAGAAAAGGCTCGTGTGCACTGCAGCGGCAGACGAAGATGCAGGATGGATGCACGTACTGGGGGGAGGGGGAGAGGCAGTGAATACTCTCAGCAGGAGGGGGAGAGTGATAGATGGCAAACATACATAGAGGAGTGGTGGGGAGAAATAGTGGATGTACACAGCAGGGAGAGAGCAAGTGAGAGAGAGACACAGCAGATGCACGCAGCAGGGGGGAGAAATGCATAGAATGAGGAGGGGGGGAAGCCCACCGAAAGTATCAAAAAGCCTCAACAAAATTTAACAATAAAATAATAAGAAATAATACAATTCTTGATTTGAACATTTATCATTATTTAACACAGGAAATCAAGAAGACAATTGAAAAGAATTTACATTAGTTAAAAATTTTAAGCACTTCAAATGCTAATAGTGTTTGGTTTGGAATAAGACTATGCTTGACTTAATGAATTCCTCTTCGCATTTGCAGTGAAGCAGATGTCTGCTTTCTGTGTCTGACAGGGGACCCAATCCATTGCTTTTTGACGTCAATAGGACTGGGGCTTTTTCAAGGGCATGCATTTATCTTGTCAATGTGGTCTAACCAGGCAGCCTCGCTTCACTGCTCTGGTCTCACACAGGTGAGGGAAGGCGGGTGGGAAGTGTCGTCACCTAAACTTTCCGAAATCTAACAGCTGTCACATGCTTCTCAGTACTCTCATGCATGCTTGGGCACTACTCCCTGTCACTCAGTGCAGCACGCAGTTGAGGGGAGGTTGCTGGGATGTGCCTCTGTGCGTGGCTTGTTGAGGTATCTGACACCAGCCCAGTGGCACGGACAAGATTAGACCACCTTGATGGTAAGCATAAAGCAGCACCAGTAAGAGAGCAGTCAAAAGGTAAAATAGGTTAAGGAACAGTTTTTAGAGGATCCTTTCTTCTGTTATTGTATTAAATGATGTGTATCTTTTCCCGATTCTGTGGAAAATATACAATAAAGCTCCAACAATTTTTATGAGCATAACATGAACTCCAGTGGTATGCATATGGAGAGAACACTGCCACTGATTTTGTTATTACACCTGTACACAAAGTTGCTTCTCTGTGACTGAGCTGGAAATTCAATTAAAAAAAATAATATGGAGAAAGGGACACAAAGGGAGACACTTCTTATTTGTGAGGAGGCAATGACAGTACAGCAAAGGCATGAGGAACCAAAGGTTGAAGATGCTGCTTCTTAACAAAGCAAGGTTTGCTCCACGGGAGAGGGGATATCCCTGTGGAAGAAACAAAGAGTGGATGGACAATTCGGTTTGTTTTTGTGGATGGAATCAAAGGAATGTACTGAAGCTGGGCATCAGTATAGGCTGTTAGGAAATTCTCCCCTTCAAATGGTTTATAGTTGCTAAAATGATTTATTGCCATTGCTGTGAGAAAGGCTCTCCATAGTGCTGGTAGCATGCTTTTGAAGGGAGAGGTACCAGTGTCCAAATCCAAGGGATAAAGTGAGTGCAGCCAGTGTATCCATGCAGGCCCACACCTTTGATCAGGGAATGGGAATGTGAAATTTATGTATCTTCAGTGAAAAGTAGAATGGTAATTGGATTACTCTAAGGTGGAAACGTGGTAGAAGACATGCTCAAAAAACAATAACTGTTCTTATTCATACCACTCTTTTCCTGCCTTCTTACTTACTCTGAAAGCTCCCAGAGTAAAGATTTATTCAAGTTTCATTTAACCTCTGCAGTTTGTTCTGTGGTTGCTGCTGTCCTCCTACGGTGTAAGGAGCTTCAAGGAGTATTGTACTCTCTGGCCAAGCACACATAACAAAAAGAGAGAGAAGGTGGGTGAAATGTGTGGGTGATCTTAATGTGAGTGCTGTATGTATAAATTGCCTGTAAACGTACTTCCATCAGTCTTCTTCTAGCTCAGTATGATGAGTTTATGTTCCTTTTTCTGAACTGGGTGGACAGAAGGATTTTTCTTAGGGACTGCTAGAGTGGGGTAAAGTTCATTCTGAACTACTATCGAGGCCATCTCCACCCTCAGAGGCTCTGTTCTCTGGTACTGTCAGCCCAGGCTTCTCTCATTCTGTACCCTCGTGCTGTTTTGAGTACAGCAGGGCATGGCTTGGTTACCTGAGTGACCAAAACAAATGCTAATGCCTAAGAGCTCTCTCTTGCACGCATGTGCAACCACATTTTCAGAGTGCTGCTGGGGTTGAGGAAGAGGGAGGATCTTGTACCACTCCCGGGAACTCTGTGAAAATCTCTCTGATGGGAAGATGTCTTTAAGCTGGGCCCAGTACACATAAAAGACTAAATTAATGCTTTTTGAATGGTAAAAATAGCTAGGATGTTAATATTGTCTCTTCCTGTGTTGGTAGAATAAATTTTGTCTCTCTTCTTACATGCTTTAAATTTCTGCATGATTTTCAAAAGTAAAAATCCTGTTAATCCAAATATATGAATGGGACTTCAGAAGAATCCACCTTTGCATTCTGATAATTCTGGCTTGTGACCATTGTTAGTCAGGGAAAACAAGGGTTATCTTGGGCAATTCAAGTGTGACAAGACAAGCTGAATCTTGTTATCAGAAATCCAGAAAAAGAAAAAAAGAAGACAAAAATACAGGGAATCAGTAAATGGTGGTGATTTAAAAAAACAGTAGATACAGTTTCAGCAGGCCTATTATAAAAGCAAAAGCTTGGCTGATAGTATCAGATGGGTGACAGCTGATAACTCCATGAAGCGAACGTGGCCACTATATAGAGCCCATGTCTGAATGTTGTGGAGATGGGAGCACCACTTGGCCTCAGGTACCACAATTGCTCTCTAATTCTCTGATGAAATCTTTGCTTTTCAGTAACTGTTAGGTTAATTTCTTTAATTGCTTATATGTCCATAGCACAACAAAGTGTTTTGTGGCATATATTCTCCTGCATGTGTAAGTAATGCCTCAAAACCCTGAATCTTGTTTATGAAGTGGCTGCTATGAAGATTTAATTCTGGAGGGAAAAGCTTTAGAAATACCTATAAAATACTAAAACCTTTCTGTTTTTCATCAGCTTCTCTATTGAAATTAATTTTACAGAATATCAAATTAGGTTCTGTTTGTTTAACTCCTTGAACTGTAGGGGTTACATGCCAGATAAAGAAAAGCGTTTTGAATATAAAATAGTACAAAATTAACTCATTTTAAAATGAGAACGAATACTGTGAGAAAAGCTCAGTCCCCTTCAACTCTGATTAGTGACTGTGTGATACTTAGACGGATAGGCTTGAATATTAATATGGTTGATGTGTCCTATCTTCAATCTATTCTTTAAAAATTAGAATTATACATAAAACATAAATCACCTCTGATTCTGTCATTTCATAAGATGTTCTGGGCTTTTTTGGGTTTAGAATTTTTTTTTTTTTGAGGTATGTGTGTTTGTTTTTAACTTCAGCATTAGCAGTGTTGTGATTTAGACTATCCTTCTCATATTCAGAATGAAATTAGAGGACCTTATCTGGATGTTGATTGCAGTTTTGCTGATTTTGTTCAGGACCAGGTAGTGTGCAGATATTATAGCCTCTTTTTCCCTGTCAACAAGCAGAGGAAAAAACATATAATTCTCATATATGATGAAAGACTGTAAGGAGGAGACAGATAGGAAGAGAGCAAAAAGTAAAATGGTCGGTAGGGTAAAGAGAGGAGTGTAATGCAGCTGAATTTCTGTGCATTTATGCAGCACAAGCTGGGACTTAACACAGCAACGTGACAAAAATGTCAATTATGACCATTTCACTGCTATGTAACTAAAAGGAAAGGCCTACTCAGCTCTTGATATATAGCAATATCTTGATTTCAGTTATGTTATTGTAGTTGAATTTAAGTAATGTAATAAATACAAATGTCTTAAAAAGAAAGAAAAAATGAAAAGTTTATACATGCTCTTTCAGACCTATCACCACTGGCATCTCACTTGACAGTTCAAAGCAGTTAGAACATACAATGCAATTTTTAAAGTATTTTTTACTTCATTATTAGTAAACGTTTTCTTGGTGTATATTTACATAAATTAATGATACAATATGCACAAAAAGTGTCTTATTGACCTTGTTTTAAAATATGGTTTTGGATATGTTTTTCCCCCTCCCCCCAATTGTAAATATTGATTACAGATTCTGAGAATATTTTTCTATTCTACTTTAAGTTTTTCTCCATCTAGTCATTGTACTCAATCAGTAAGAACTTTCCTTTCTAATGTCTTTGTGTCTAGGGGCTTGGCACATGAGGGCATGATGAGAGAATTCAGAGCATCATCTTCTTTCTTTATTGTTTTTCTTGTGACAAATCTTTAACAGACTCTAGAGAAAATCAGTATATTTGAAAAAAAAATTAGACATCTCCTCCCCTGGGATTTTTTTTTTTAAGAAGATGGATACAATATTGACTTCCTGATATATGTTAAATATGAAAAAAACATTTTTACACTCTTAGAAATGCATGTTGTCTATGTGATCTATATGGAGTAGCATTGTAGCAACAGACTGTATTTAGTATTCCTCAATTAATGACTTATACCATATAAATGTATCATATTCAGTTCTGATAAATACAGCTTTCCTTATTTCCTAAATGTACTTCCATTTAGGAAATGAGTTAAAAATAAATATGACAGTTACAGATAAGATAAAACTCTGGCCACATTTGGAAGAGTATGTGTGACAATAAAGTAATCTGTCGGGTGAGAGAAATTCTTCCCACGCTGTTAATGGATACCTACTTGGTTCCTCTCTTGAAGGATACTCATGATGGTCTGGGAAGAAAAGGCCCAGTGAAATTCATGGTTTTGTGATGTCTTGTGGCATTCAACTCTTTGAATTAAATTTGTACAGTAAAAGCAAGCATTTCTTTTCAAGAGGCTAAAATGCATTACTACATTCAAAAATTACCTTTTTGTATGTATTGTGAGAAGAATTAGCCACTCAGTTTTACTCTACGCTATGTGTATATTTATTTATTTACTTATTTTTGCAGATGGACACCCTAACTTAAGAGACTCCTGACCAACTGTGAGGTCTCAAGCAGGCAGAGGGAAAGATACCATGTCCTGTATTCTGTATTGTTTTCATTGTCATCAGTCAGAGCAGGTCAGTTTTCTAATCACGGGGTGAAAATTATACATAGAATATAAGACATAAGGAATGAGAATAAATAAGTGAAAACCTGTTAGTATGTCTTTTTAAATCAGCAATAGGAATTGCATTTAAAATGCTCAGTGCAGTATTGTATCAACAATACAAAAATGCTGGAGAGAATACAGAAAAACCTGAGTATTAAAAACATTTTTAAAAAGTAAGAACAAAAAAGGCTGAAATTTCTTTTCATCAAATAGATGAATTTGGTAGTTATGGTTAGCATTTTTCTATTAATAAGAGATTATTCAGTAAAACAGGAAGGTGAGGTGGTAAATTCCAAATATTTGAAAGAGTACTTCCAGAAGGCTTCTGCAGCATTGTACTAAAAAAGAATCAAGTTAATCAAATGTGGTACAGTAGGAAATAATTAACAGGTCTTCGACTTTTAAATCTAATTTACTTTGAACTTCAGACTATTTGTCAAATTCTTTACCAAATGGTCTTCAGAAAAAAATGAAGTCAGTGTACTTAAATGACATTTTCTACAAGGGCAGGCTGAACAGACTGGAACTTCTAAGCACAGAAGAGGTGCATATGTAGGAAGTACTCTGGTAGAGGTGAATACAAAGATGATTGCTGCAGAGGGGTTAAAGCATTGACTTATGAACTGGTAGGCTTAGACAGGGGAAAAAAACCCCTAACTCACAGCATTTCTTTTTTCCCCCATATCACAGAATTTAAACTGCAGAATGCACCTCCATTATTTTTGGATGGTCTAAAGTACAAACTGATTTTAAAAGGGACTGGATAAACAAGAGAGAACTGGCTAATGAACAGCTATTGAAGACAACTGTGTGGACACAACCTGTGGCTTGAGAGATAATATCCTCATTTATTACTGACAGGTATTTTGCACATTCCTTGATGATAGCAGCTATGGAGACAGACTGTGTGCTAGGTGGACTAATGTTCTGATCTGCATTTGCCGTTTTCTAGATTTCCAATTTGAATATCAATATATGTACAAAAAATCATCACTTTAATCTTCTTCCAGAGCCTAAGACAGATCCAAAAATCACTTGCTGTAGTGTATCCCTGTAAAACACTCTGCATAAAGTGTGGGTTGCTGTGTGGTTCATTGCCTGTTTTCTACTTGATAAAGGTGCACCAAAACATCAAAGGTGATAGGGTTTTGCTAAACTGAGTGGGCACAATAAGGTTAACAGTTGTTCTTGCTCTGGAAAATACTCTAAGATGTTATGAGGAGGAAGGTTTTTAAAAGTCAACCTTTTCTGTATAAGGGGCACTTATCTTAAAGCTTCTGGTGGTGATTACACCCCAGTTATGTTCTGGCTCCTGTTGATTGCATTACAGAATGATGATTGAACCTCTGGATGCTTTATAATGTATATACTGTTGGCGCATGAGATGTGGTGGAAAGCAATATCCTTCTGCATCCCAGCTCAAGACTGAGGAAATAAATGCACTGTGCAGTTTTGAGTAATTACTTGTACTCTGTTCATGAATCTGTGTCTCTGCAATTTATTTAAACATAAACAACTCTCTGGTTCCCTCCAAGACTTTGGCTTTTCTTTTAAAATTTCTTTGGCAGAAGAATGCTTTCGCTCTTCCTTCAAGAGGTTAGTTGTTTGTCAATCTATTAAATGTGTCATTTCCTGAGAATACAGTTGGGGAGCAGTCAGAGCAGGAGCCTGTTGTTGGGGGCCTCCTGCACACTGGGCTACAAATGGAAGGAAGGTTACTTTATAACCATCATGTTATATTTTTAACTAATAGGGGTTTTTTTGTCTTATTTGAGCAAAATATTCTAAAAATTATTTGTTTAAATGTAAAACATAAACATGTTATGCAGGCAATTCATATATAGATCTAAGTACAACAGTCTCTGAAAAAGTATATCTTTTAAAACATAAGTATTATCTAGTTTAGAAACAGTAAATAAAAATTAATTCCTAGGATATGGATCTGGCCCTTCAGAAAACATACCCGATTGTGGAGTGTTGATGAATTAATACTTTTGAAGAAGCTAAAAGTTTAAGGAGTCACCTAATTAATATGCATAGCAAGTAATAACCTGTCTGCTGCATATGACTTCAGTTTAGCAACAGAGCCAAAGATGATGGTTTTGTGCAATTTTATCAGCATAGCATTTAGACTTCTACTCAAATTTTCAGCATATTCTTATACTTCATTGACTTCTGGACTGAAAGTGAAACTATGCCCACTTACATTCCTTAATGGTGGTGGACCCCAGGACACTAGAATGCTTTTGTGTGCTTAGGCCTAGTCGAGAAGTATCTGGAATATAGGATGTTTCTGCCAGCGTCAAATATGTTACTGGTTTAACAGATCTCAAATTCAACTTTTTTTTTTGGCATAGCAGTGTGTTTTTGCAGAATGGTCTGCTTTTACTTGCAGAATGTTATACTTGTGTAAGGACTCTATTGTATGCCTTTCCTTTTAAAGAGAAAAACAAACAAATAAACAACCCAACCCCACCCCAAAACCCAAAAGAGATTGCAAGTCTTGCATAACTCTTAATGGAAAAGCTGTGCTTTGCTCTGAGGTTAAAAAGCAAAATTGAAACAAAAGAACAGCCAGTTAATAGAATGTAGGATGTTTAGGTAAAATAAAGTCATTCCATCCATGATGAAGAAAATGCCTACTGTAAAGCATGCACAATTTGAAGAAGGCATAATAACTAATAACTTATTTGTCCCTGAGTTATTAGGATAAATCTGCAGATAAGGATATGTGTATAATGGAGGCTTCAAAAGCTGCAAATCTGATGTGATAAATGATTCAAAGTTCAACGCATTAGCTTAGGTTTAATGTTTGTAAAATGAATGAAACAATACATCTATATGCCAAAACCATATTATCATAAACGTATTTGCCAAACTATAAGACATAAATTGCACTTAAATTTAGTAATCTATGATGGTATGCTTGAATGTATCTTTGTGATTAAATGTGAACAATTGCTCCTTTAAGGTAAAGGTCTATGTACGTGTGATTAATCAGATTGAAATGACAGGGCGGACAGCTCACGCCATGCCTGGTTATCAGAGTGATTGATTTTAGTCAATGCTGGATGAAAAAAAATCTGTTAATAACTACAGCTGCAAAGCTCCTGATGTCACTGATAGCACAAATCACTTCTCACACTCGTATTATCTGGCTCATTTGCAGATACGGAGCACACAAACTGATCCATTGGAACGCAAAATTATAACGTACAGATTTATGCAAGAGGGATGACTGCGGAGTGCGTTGTGTGAGCAGTATAAGAAGCTGAAAATTGCTGCTGTTGTAGCTGTCATAGGCACGTTATTTTCTTTAGTATGTGTGGAGATTTAGCTGTCAGGCTTTTATCTTCCAGATTGTTTGTGCTGTACCTCTCTTCCTGCTTAAAATAGCAATTCAGTCACTAAAGCTGGATGCTATTAAGTGTTCTTAGAATAGTTCTTAACTAAGTTGGCTGATTTGCACTTTCTGATGAAGGAACATTTGGCTGTTTATTGCAGGCTCTGAACAAACATGTTTTTCCAAAATCAACTAATAAGATTACAAATTGCATTTCATGAACAGAATTGTTTATCATAGGTATATTCCTTCCATCTAATATTTATCTTTTTGGTTGTTGTGTTTTTATTTTGAAAGATCTGGAGTTTATCTGCATCAAATGTTGTGTCTTACCTGCATTTTGTAGGGGTCAACAGGGAATGCAGATGTCTTATGGACTTCACAGGAGAAGGACAAAAAGTAGTCTCAAGCATTTGGTAGGATTGTTGTCCTAAATTCAGCCCCTTACCCCAGCCATTCTACACTAGTTTTTCTTCTGCCATTCCCCACTGGCCTAAAACAATGCATTTGATATATCTCCAAACATAAGAATATTTTTGGGTTCTTATAGTCTCTAGTCCCCCCAGAATTCACAGCTGCATCTATTTTCAGGAAGCACATACAGTTATGGTCTGAAATACTGGAGCTCTTGATTTTTTGAAACAATAAAATAATCCTTTGCTTTTTCAAGCATCTCCCTTTTGCTCTGTAGGTAAGTCCTTCTACTGCAAAAGTACTTCTATGAAAAACCCCAGACTTACTAATGTGTATGCTATGTCATCACACTGCTGCTTAGTTCTGTCTGGTATTCTGCAGAAGACCAGAGCATGCTCACTCTCTAAGGATACCACTTAGCCCCAGTATTTCATGTAAATGATAGGGGGAAAAAATGTTCAGTTCAAGAAAGCAGAGATGATTCTTGCTTAGTCAGATATTAAAGCATTACTGTCATTATTATTTTTTCTTATTTCTCCAGAGGATCTGGGTCTTGATTATGATTCTGTTGTGCTAAGTGCCTCTATCAATCACAGGGAGATCAAGTCCTTGCCTGAAGATGTGCATATAAAGATACCCCATACAGCAGCATGCCTTGAAGGAGCTGGATGGTAATTTCATAGGTACCAAATATATTAATGTGAGTTCGGGTAGACTGGCATGTTTCTGAAGTCTGAGGTATTTCAAGATAAAATCTTCTGTTTATTTAGTTATTTATTATAATTATTCCTGTGATTCTCACAGGAATAATTGTGATGCAGAAACAAAGGACATACCTGACTTTCAGATTTGCAACTTTCTGAACTTTGGATGGAGTAGGGTTTTGTAGGAGTTCTGTGTTAGGTGTTTTCATCAAAGGAATGAAAAACAGAAGATGAATCCTCACCTCTAGTGCAGTTTATTTAGGAATTTACTGAGGAATTATCCCTTAATCTAAAGGTCATAACATTTTAAATAACATGTTTTTAATATTCAGAATGGACCCAATTGCCCTCTAAGCAGCTGATAGCTTTGAAATGCTATTAGTCACAGGTACCCACATATTACCTTCCCTCACTTTCCTTTCATACAAATAATGAATCTTGGTCTTTACTGCAAATATGCTTTTGCCTTTTGTTCAAGCAAAAGAGTAAGAGTTAACTTTAAGCCTGCTCATATGTGGTGTTCCTGAGTTCACTGCTTGATTTGTTTGCAGATACAGCAAACCAAGAAGATACATTTAAAATACTGCCAGTTGTTTTTGTGTGCAAGAAGAATCCTGTCCGTGAAGGGATCTGAACTAGGAGGAGGAGATAGGAGATCTTGGCTGCACTCGTTTGCTAACATCATCAAGCCATTGCCATAAGATTATGTGAAGGTACACCACCCAAGGAATTTTAGATAAAAGGTCACTGACCAAATACAGGGCATATATATACACATCCATTCCATTTCACAGAGCATCCACTCTGTCTCCTGGCACAGCTGCAGGACTCTTCATAAATAAATAACCTCGTGTAAGACAGATTATATTCCTCGGATATCAATCACTGGTTAATATCGTGTTCCTACTTACGATGTAAGAATACTAAATGGAAACCCATGAAGATTTCAGATTGCCATTATATTTACAGTCCTGGGGCCTACTGCTGAGAATTATTGGATGTCTTCACCTCTGAATGTGGGCTGAAAGCTGCAGTGAAATACTCAGTCCTAGCCTTCCTCTCAGATTTTCAAATCAAGGTTAATAATACACTCTGCCTCTGAATCACTGTACATATCACCAAAGGATTCCAATCTTTGTCAGATAGGGTCAGTGAGGAAACAAAACCCCAAACACTTCCTTTTTTGCTTGTATATCTGGCAAATGTTTTGGACCAAAACCATTTCTGAGTATTGTGTGATTACAGGGCCTAAATGCAGTGGGGGAGATGGAGGAAAAAATATGTCGAAAAAACACCTGGAGCATTGGAGCACGGTTAAAGAGGGGGGCTAGGTCCTCAGTGGTCAGCCCTAACCAGGGTCTTACCCAATTCAGGCTCCCACACAGTTGGTGTAGTTCCCGCAGTGTTCTCGGGGAGTCCTTGATCTCTATTTT